>JBDJHY010000097.1:9049706-9061801 GCA_039654485.1 Withania somnifera
ATAATAATAACAATAATAATAATAATAATAATAATAATAATAATAATAATAATAATAATAATAATAATAATAATAATAAAATAATTAATTATTAGAGAGTGCACGTCCGTGCTATATTCTTTAACTTATTATCCTGGCATGCAAAAAATTGCATTCAAGAATTTTTTTAATACTTCAAATATAGCCTTTAAGGAATTAATATTCCGACAAGATTTAAAAAACAGGTATTTATATTCACATAAGTTTTATTAGAGTTCAATTCATACGAAATTTAGTTTATATTATTTTCAAGATATATTAATTCAAATAAATATGTTTCGATCTGGTTCGATTCATGATCGCTATGGTGAATTAATATAATTAAATTAATTATTTGAGTTCAGTAAATATGAATTTAATTAAATTATAATTTTTATTGGGCTAGTCCATTAATTTGAACTATGAATGATGAGCCCATGTTGCTAAGTCCAAGAAGTCATCTTATTCTAAAAGCCCAATTTGGTATCACGTGTCAAATGAAGTGGCATACCAAGTCAAACAAAGAAACCAATAGGATCGTGCTGCATGTCAAAATGACACAGCATAAGCCTATTGAAATTAAGGACAAATAAAAATGCACCATGTGCACGGGTGACATATTTCTACCAATCAAATATCGTCATATCACTTAAAGATAGATTGGTCAAAGGAAGCTTGCATGCACCACAACTCCTCCATTCTACAATTATAATAGGAGTCCTCCATAGTTCAGAGAGGACACCAGAATTCTAACAAGAAGTCAGAGAGAGTTCGTGAATCAAATGCCACAGATTTCTATATAAGCTACAAGTTTAACCATTCAAGCACACAAGTTCATACACGACTAAAGATCAAGACGAAGATTCAAGATCAATATCAAAAGTCGTTGATTCAATGATAAGTCAAGATCAAGTCTATTAAATCCATCAAATTCACAACTCAAGATCAAGTTCAAAAGATTCAAGATCAAGCTCAAAAGCATTGAATTTAACCACAAGTAAAGATCAAATTCACAACTCAAGATCAGACATAAAAGCCCTTAAATTTATATTAGAAAAGTCTAATAAGAAGATTCATAGAAAGTATAACACTCACTACTTGAAATAAAAGAATATTGTTGGGATATTTTTCTGTCTTAATTATTTTCTCGACTAATATTTTATTGTCTATAGTTAACATTAATAGAATTTATCGTTTCTATAGAAAAAGAAGTGGTGGAATCATAGAAGTTAATGCTGGTGGCTCGCAAATCCTATGATCACTCACGATAAGAAAGTAAAAAAGTTATATAGAACGCTACATTATACTTCTTTCGTTTTATTATTTTATTTTTGTAAAAAAATATCTTTTTTTAACAACTATTTTAACTAAAAAATAAGGGCAATATACAGAATCATAACATTTACAAAAATATTAAATTGGTAAGCCACATTACAAAAATAGAAAAGGGTGGTAGAGACAAGAATGAGAGTCCATTCCCGAGAACCAATTCAAATTCATGTAGCCTATAGGTTGCATCAATTGTCGGAATCATTCATCTTGTGAAAATATTGGTAGATAAATATGAAAAAAAAAGAAAAACTTGACATGATGTTCATCCACCTAGAAAGACCCACGACAAATTCCCGAAGAAAGTCCTATGAAAATCTCTAGACGTTAGAGATGTACTGATGACTTAATTAGGACCGTGAAAGACATATATGATGAAGTATAGACTCAGGTAAAAATAATAAAAAGTGATTCAGAGAACTTTCCAGTTGAGATGAGGTTGTATCAGGATCAATGCTTATCCCATTTCTTTTTATCTGGATAATGGATGAATTGATGCGACATGTTTCTGATAAAATATTATTTGTATGTGAAACAATATTGATTAAGGAGACTCACAGTGGATTTAATGCAAGATTGGAGGTGTGAAGACAAACTCTAGATCTAAAATGTTCAAATTAAACAAGACAAAAGTAGAATGTTTAAGGCCAAATTCAGTGATGCAACACATAAAACAGATATAAAATGAGACGTGAGACACAGATTATCTTCAAGAGAGAAAGCTAAGTATCTTGAATTGTTGATCCTAGAAAATAGAGAGATCAACAATCCTAATATTGATGGATCGTGGTTGAAATAGATGCTTGCTTTCAGAGTTCTGTGAAATAAATAGATACTATCAAAACTGAAAGGTGAATTCTACAAAGTAATATTTAGATAGACTTTGTTGTTTGAGGTTCAGTTTTTACCAATCAAGAGCTCTCATGTTTAGATGATGTATATTGCAGAAATGAGGATGCGGAAATTAATTTGTAGACATACCATAGGCGATAAGATTAGGAATAAGAATATCTGAAATAAGATAAGAATGACATCTACAGTGGATAAGATGAAGAAAGAGATACTGAGATAGTTTGAGTGTATGAAAAGGAGATATATGGTTGCCCAGTTTCAGTTTATTGAGGACATATCCTTATCTACACCTCTAGAGCTAGCTTTGGATTAGGCGATGCACTCGAACCCCCTTAGTAGTAAATTACATTATTTATATATGATTAATTTTATTTTTTTAGGTATATTGTAGATCTGAACCCCTTTAGAGTGTGTGTGTTTACTTTTTCACATTTTAAATCCTTTAGTGAAAAGCCTATCTCCTTCACTGTTTATATAAGAGGGTATGAAAGTTGACAATTAGGGTACAAAGTTAGTAGATAATAGTTAATTAAGCATTGTCTTACTTTACAATTGGATAAGGTTTTGTGGCGGTTTGAAAAACTATATCTGTCATAGTATTAACCTTACTCATGTTGTTTGTAGCTTTTTATATATGTTATAGTCAGTTGTTTATTATGTTTCGGTAATCACGCTATTTTGCAAATATTGTTCTTACCTGTTCACTTACAACGATTTTCTATTAGTTTTCATGTTTTCTTTACTTACGGTACTACTTTAATTTATTTTACTTGAAACGAAAGCCTTTTCGAAATAACTTTGTTACCTATACGAGGTAGAAGTTAGATTTGTGTATACCCTAGCCTTCACAGACCTTACTCTGTTGGAGTTCTTGGGTATGTTGTACAAAATTTAAAACTATTCTTTATTATTTTAAACTATACACAAAAATTCAATCAAACAAATAGATTAAAACAAAAAACACTATATATTATGCATCATAATTGGGGATGATAATGGGGGAGGAGTGGGGATTGAGCCTTAACGTACAAAGTTTTCAAACCTCCCCGCCTCACCCGGCATAAATTTGCCCCCTCCGCATTAGTTACTTCATTTTCAAAATTGAATTAATAGATTACATACAATTTTTACTAGTGAATTTATTTCATATTTGTACGTGTCTAGCATTGATAAATTGTTGTTTTTATCTTTGCTCGTTTGTTGTGAATACAATTAACACACTTTTATTTATTTTTTAGGAATAGAGTGAGTACTACCCCGTAATTCAATGCATATAAGTTTCACAACAAATAAATCTTTTTTATATAAAAAAATTATAAATATAACATATTTTTTGATTTTTTTCTTGTAATATTTTAAAAATACTATTTTTTTTTAGTTTTTATCTTGTTTGAACCAGCATAAAATCCCAACCCACCTGCCCGACATTAATTATTTAAAAAATTATTCCAACCCGGTATACCCCTGCCCTGCCCCATTACCATCCCTAATCATGAAAACAGTTAAACATGAATATTATACATTTTGTCATCTATTCTTTAGTGCACGAATAGTTCAAATATCATGTTTTGAACTTGGATAGAGCATGATTTGGGAACACTTTAAGTATATAAGTACTTGCCACAGTTAAAGTTTTGATTTCGCGCAAAAAGAAAAAAATTGCAAAAATTAAACTTGCGTCTAGCATAACGTAATAAAATCTTGACAGATTACCCGATTTCAAATTGATGATGTCATAAAATCACCAGAATTTCTAAATAAATTCTTACAAATAGCTAGAATCTTAACCAAAAATCACTAGAATTATTAGCAACAAAACTTTAGCGAGTCGCCATAACTTGTGATTGAAAATTTCACTTAGACGATTTTGTCGAAATCAACACAAATTTGATATACTCTCTTCTAATATCAATTCCAACAATTTTCGATAATTAAATTCAGCATAAACCTTCAAAAATTGATACGGGCTCTTTAACTTTTTTTGAAGCTCAATAATGGTTGTACATATCAAACTTTGTTAGATTCTACAAGATAAATTCAATCTAAGTCAAAATTCTTATAGGCTACCTAATCTAAACCTTAATTTTTGCTTATATCTAAACCTCAGTTTATATTTATATAAAAGGTAACATATTGCTTGATGAAACATCTTAAATATCTCTCAATTCTTTTATCTTGATTATCTCCGTAATTCAAGGGGTTTTTCTCTTTGATTATCTCCATAATTCAATGGCCTTTTCTCTTGAGGACCGTGTTTACACCAAATCAATATAATTTACCACGATTAAGTAATTTAATAAAATAAAATATATGTTCATTAACATGGTTAAATAAAATAAATTTTAAATTCAAACACATCGCATGCATGTATTGGCTTGATTAAGTAATTTAATAAAATAATATATATATTAATTAACATGGTTAAATAAAAAAAATTGAAATTCAAACACATAACATGCATGCATTGACTTGATATATCTACGTATACACCAAATGCAGAAATTTTTTTACCAAATGTAAATATTATATACTGCTGGAAAAAAAGGAAAGTCACCTTTGGCCTAGTGGTAGTTGGCCTGGTGCACTCCCCACTAAGCAAGAAGTCCGGAGAACCAAACTACAAAAATTTATTAAACTTAGTTTTATCGTATATTTCTACAAGACGCTATTTTCAGAGCTTGAATTCATAATCTCTTAATCATATGACAACAATTTTATCAATTACACTCAATTATATGTTAAGACCAAATTATTTGGTGATACAAACATACCAGAACAGTAAATTAAATCCAACTACGCCAATTGGAGGCTTTCCAAATAGACCTTATATTTTTTTCCCATTGAAAAGATCAAACTGGACAACAGTAATAAGGGATTTCTGAATTTGGAATCGTGATATCACACTAATCTTGCAAATCTTAAATTCTTAATTTGTTTTTTATTTTGGCCTCAACTGTTGTAACTTATTACTAATCTAATTCTCCATAGATCAATGTTCAAACATACCACCCGTCTTAATCCCAGTAGATACAAATAAAAATCTTAAGCTCACTCTCCCATATGCAAACACAGCCGTACATATATGTTGCAAAGAGGAAAGCACACAGTAAAAAAGTCTGGAAGTTGGCGGCAAGTTAATGAATAAAAGTCACCACACCGCATTTGCCTTCCTGTTGGTGCATGAATCACAGAAGTAATAGACCTAAAAACTGTTTAGTTTCAGCCAAGTAGGAATAAACAAATCAGCCTCCTACAAGTAGGAATAAACAAATAAGCAACGGGAAGATAATCTATTGGCTAGATGGTACAAGCAAATTCCACCAACATAAAGCCAAAAGCTCATTCAATCCTCTCAATCTGAGATTTCTCTTCCAGAAGGCTAGAGCTCAACTGGATGAAGCAGCCAGATCCTACAAGGTAGCAGCCACTAAAAACAACTTACCATTCAACTGAAAGATGAGAACATCCACAGATACGAGGCAGCAAACAATAGCCGCAAACCAAGACCCGAAACAATGTGGAAAAGTTCAAGTTGCTAGATACGGGTAGCACCTTTAACAACAAGAAGCTCATAAAGTATCAGACAGCAAGAGCAAATTACTGCCATTAGTATCCTAAGTATGCTAAAGGGATAAAAGCAAAACACCTGAACTACTGTGGGCGTATGATAATACATTTATCTTTGCAGTGCAGATGAAAACAAAATATATTAGATAGAAGTAGTAAGAGACTGCTGCAGCGATAAAGATAAGCTCCAAAAGATCCCAACAACCTGAGCAGATGCAAACTTCACGTTATGGAGAATCTCACACCCTTTTGGAATACTTTTATAGGACTCCCCGAATAGCTTTTCGTAGGTGTAAACAGATTCACAACTTTGGGATGTTAAACGTTCATATGCTTTCACTTTTCCAAAATATGGGGAGTATAAACCTCAAATCCTCAAGAATCTGCATTTGAGAGGTCACCTTGCATAACTGTCATGGTACATGCTTCACCAACTAATGCAAATGTGGAATGTTTTAGGTCTTAAAATTGTTCCTAACCTCTATCTGCCTCAAACATCATACACCATCATCCATTTGTTTTCTGTATTAAAAATGAGCTTCCTAAGTTCTCTTCTTCAGCCGGTCTAAAATGGTGATAGATTGCCACAGCAACGTATACATTTGGTAGCAAAGTTTGACTTACAGACACATGTAAAATCATCATTAAGCGAGTTATTCGGGATAAGAATACCCATTCTGCTATAACCAATGAGGTTCATTTGATTTGATTACTATGATTGTTGTATACTCAATGGAATAAGGAACTGCACTTCCAGATACTAAAATCTGTTGACCCTTTCCACCTCCAAATCGTCCTCTCTTTCCCCTAATAGAATAAGCCTAGTCGTTCTACCGGTTTCACCCTTCAATCAACCAAATGTGAGCGCATTCCTCCAGAAACTGTGCAACTCAACCAATCAGAAAATCAAGAATAACATTTTTGAGTTAATAATGCATCAGGAAGAAATCCCAGATTCACTAGCAGAATACCACTTTTTATCTCCGAACAGGAATTGTTTGGTTAAACATTTTAAAGGAAAAAATCAGGAAAAAAATGCATGCATCCATTCCAAACTTCTTTTCTCAATTATTATGTCAATACTGATTCAGTTTTCCTTTTTCTTTTCAAGGAACGTTAAAGGCCCCACCTTTATTTTTACTTTCTATTCTTCTACTGTTATATGGGATAGTAATATACGTGGTAATAACCACTTAATTATTTGATTTATTATCGGATGTTTGGTTAATTGTATTAAAACTAGGATATATCATGATGTATAATCTTAAATATGTGCTTAGGTTTAAATTGGACAAACTTTGTTCCAAAGATACCCTTGGCGACACTTAAATAACTTAATCCAGTTTAATATTTACTCTTATGTATCAATATATTTAAGAGCAATTAATACACACAAGTAGATATCATTTTCAGTTATCTGAAGTCATGCATACTTTTAACAGGTAACTTAAAATAGACATAACTTTGACTTGTTAGATAACATAACTTTTTTGACATGAGAATATGAGAAGGGAATAAACGAAAACTGTATTTTTTTCTAGATAATTTGAAAAAAGAAAATACTGAATTCATCTTCTATATATAAAAGAGTTACTATCAACTTTTTACAATTAAATTAATGCTACAAACAGTATTGGAAAAAATTGATAGCTAATGAGTACGAGATGTTAACTATAATAAATTTAAATAAACAGCAATTTTTTCATCTACGTGCTCTTTTACATGTATTGTTAATAAGTGTGTCGTTACTCCATATACACTGGGAATAAAATAGCAACATGTGTAATGCAGGGAGAGGGACTATGAAATATCAACCAATATTGTTTCAGAAAACCAGCCGAACTCTCAGACTTTTTTGGAGAAGACCATGTGAAAAGAAAATGTCAGGAAGAGGGATATAACCATGGTTGTGTAGGGCAGAAAGTATAATGATATCACACACAAATGACACAATAATCAGATAGCTACAAAATCAGAATCCTTAATCCCAGAGGCAACAGGCCGAAAACTGATCTACATGATAAGAAGAAGATGAACAAAAATATTTGACCCCAAAGGCAACATTACAAAGAATACAAGAACTTTTCCAGCTACATATAAAATTCAATTAACCACCATCTAACAAGCCTGACCTTTTCAACTGTCCAGTTGAGAGTTGCTTCATGTACAAACGAGCACTATGCAAATAAAGAGATACATCTGCTACAAACTCTACACTCAAAGAGTCAAGATTTGAAATGCATCTTAAGAATTACAAAGAAAAGAGTATACACATTCAGAAAGGATCTCTTACATTGTATACACTGCATATCCACAGGGAAAAATATTCAATTTGGAGATCTACCAACTTCACAAAATTCGGAGCAAAGAATCAGATCAAAGGAGCCATCCAAAGTCAGCAGTCTCTTCATGGTTCTATTGGTCCCTACATCTTGGACTTGAAACTGGGAAGAATCCACAAGGTGACAATGGAAATCCATAACCAGGAGACGGAGGAAATTGTGGTCCCGGACCTAAAAACCCAGACTGACCCATGGGAGAGAAGAAGAAACTTGGTGTCAGTGGTGGAGGATGCTGCATACCTGGAGAAAGCAATGGATAAGGGGATTGGGGGGATAACAAGTTCAAGAAGCCACTGGGTGACGGCAAAAGATACTGAGATGTAGGTGAAGGAAAAGGAGGAGCCCCATTTATTCCCGGGGAAGGAAGAGGCGGAGGAGGACCATTCATCCTAGGAGATGGGAAAGGAGGTGGCCCATTCATTCTAGGAGATGGAAAAGGTGGAGGGGGACCGTTCATCCTAGGAGATGGGAGACCATTCATCCGTACGGATGGGAAAGGAGGTGGGCCATTCATTCTTGGAGATGGAACAGGTGGCATCGAAGGATTAGGAAGTAAACCAGATGATGCTGGATGTGCTTGAAAATGATTGGGACCTTGAAATTGTGTTTGTTTAGGCCCTGAATCTATTATTGAATTTTGAAGATAACGCATATAAACTGAAATTGGAGATTCAGTTGTATTTGTCCAAACATCTGCAGGAGTTGGTGGTAACATAGGAGGTGAGGGCTGACCATAGTGAGGAGGCGGTCTTACCATATTGTTATGGTAAGGAGAAGCTCCTGCAGGTCGAGCTGGGGCAGGGACCTGTGCTGGTGGGTGGATTGAGAAATGGGGACGATTTATGGGAGTCAAAGGCGGTGGCCTAATCTTTTGTAATCTCATACTCGGAGGCTTAGAAGGATTCTGGGGAGGTCTCGGTGGAGGCTCTTGAGATGGTGAACCTGTAAGTTGCTGAACAATACTCCGGAAATCATTCTTGTTAATATTGTAAACCTGAGGTTGAGGTTGTTGCCTAGCACTATTAGCATTGTTGAAATTGGGTTGGTGTATAGGACTCTTCTTGATATTCTTTCCAAATTTATTCACACCCAAATGATCATTCCTATTTAATGATCGATCTGAATTATCCATCTCAATAACTTCAATACAATCCCTTAACTCCAAAAGATATTATCTTTAATACCCTTGACAACACTTGAGCTGAAAAGGATTTATACACTGCAACTCAAATCTTAAATCACGGCAAGTTTGCACCATAAAGCTCTCCAAAACTAAACAAATCTGAAAAGGATCTGAAGCAGCAGTATGATAACAACAAACCCTACCTTGAAATAGAAGAATATCACAAAAGAACAGTGATACCCATAGATCAACTCCAGCCAAAACTCTGCCTCTTCAAGCAAATAGCCACAGAAAACAACTTTATTCGCCCCAGAGATACTCAATTTTTACCAAACTTTTCCAAAAAGAAACAACTTCCCAATTTTTCTTTACAAGTAGTTGAGTTCAAACGAGCACACAGAGAATAAACAGCCTTAAGAATTCCAATTTTTCCCAGCTTCCCCACTTCCAGAGAGAGCTAATGCACTGAAAATAGGAAAGGATGATAGCAAAAAGAGACAAAGAAAAGAAATTTACGTTGAGATAAATTGAGGTAAAACGTCGACCAGTTGGAGTGCAAGCTTCTTCTGCTTCTTTCTCTACCTGTTATCCAATTGTACAAATGCAAACCTACGTCTTCTACGTAGAGGAAACCCTAGCACGCGAGAGGTGAGCACGGCAGAATGGGAGTGGTGGAGTGGGTGGTTTTCTTCGGTCAACAACGAAATGAAAAGGAAAGTTGAAGTTTGAAAAATTAAACAATCACGCGTTTTAAAGGATTCGGTTTCAAAATAGTAGGACTATATAATTTTAGTATAAATATTCAAAAAATTTATAATTTTAAAATAAATAATTATTTTTCATGGACCTTGATTTCAAGAAAATAATAATAAAAGTATATTAAATAGCATATTACAATAACAAAACATTTATAGGATTAATACTAGAACTACTAAATTCTGCGGAATATGGAAAGAGAAATTGGTGGAGTCAATGGGAACGAGCGGGCTATGGGGTTGAAATTAGGACTGGTGATGAATATGAGTCAAAACGATGAGATTTGCAGGGTAGAAAAAAGAATACTAGTTTGGTACTAGGATTAAATTATTTGAGTATAGTTAAGGGGTTATTATAATTTTTGAATTATATTATATAGAAAATTATATAAAATAATTTTATTTTATTATTATATAGATATTAAATTATATCATGTTTGATTGATGTTATAAAATAGTTTCGAATAAATTTATATCGTTAATTAAATATAATATATATTTAATATTAAATTTAAATTTATACCATCATTTATCCCGCGTATCAGACAACCTCATAAGTCTTATGTACCGGAATAACTAAACTCTCTGTAATAAATATTTGTATAAAATAGTATATGATTTTTTAAAAATTAATTTTACATTATAAATATTTAATTAACTTTAATTAGCTACCAAACAATCCTTAAATTCTAGCTTTACCTCTATTTTTAAGGTCCAATATTTACCCTTTTTTTGTGTGTGTTTAGTGTAACTTTTTATATGTTATAATTTTTAAGATTTAATAGAATTTTTCTGATATTATTGTATAAAATTTGTAATATATTTAATGGAAATAAAAATGCTCCCTTTTAAGATAGTTAAATGTCCAAAATTTCTCAATAGTATATTTAAAGGACTCTTCCAGACATAATTTTGATAAAGTATAGATTCAAGGTGTGGGCGAATTTTTGTATATTTAAAGGGCGAGTTTCTCCGTTTTACTCTTTCCGTCAGTTCAGTTTATTTATTAGTTATTTTTAAAATAATTTTTTATCTGTGACTTTTGATAAATAATTGAGACAAGTCAATATTTTTATATTTTATTTTTAATATTAATTACTTATTTTTTTAATTTATTTTTTAAATCTAGTACTAAAAATCAATTAATAGTAATTGCTTATTCCATAAACTATTTTTCAAAACATAATATTAAACATCAATTAACAGAAATAGTTTGGTAAAATAGTCATGTCAATTATTAATTTTTAATAGAGGTGACAAATTAAATTGTAACAAGTAAAATTGAATAAAGGGAGTATATTTTTTGGCCTCCTAGTGACTTGATATATATTTTTTTTAAAATAATTTTATATACAAAATATAAAAAATAAATTTAGAGGGGTAACGGGGTCTTCGTAAAGTTTAAGTATGTCATATCAACTTCAAGTATAGCTTGGAGAGGGGAGGGATTAACTTCGAATATAGCTTGGAGAGGGGAGGGATTACTTGTGCCTTATCACATTTATTATGTTTAAGGGGTGTGTCAATACAAACATTGATAAGTAGAGGTGGACAACGAGGGAGTATTATTATATTATATACAAGAATATATGTGCTTATGCGATGTCCCTAATTAACACCCTAGACGAAACTCAATACATAAAATTCAGAGGGATCCTAAGCTAGCCCTGGCACTTGCTAACATGATACACTTAACTACAACAAAAACAGTAAACATAACCATGATGAACTAGTAAAAAAATAAAACAAAACTGAATGAATTTGAATTAATTAAAAACAAATCCACAAGTTGATTACTAATAACTAATTTGAAAGCCATTAGCTGCTGGGACAAGCCAGTGTTGCGTCCAAACGCACACGCAAGTGTATGTGTTCGTACAAGTAATATAATGGTTCTTGCGGCTGGATGTCGAACCCACAGGGACTTGTGATTAATTGACTCACTCGATTAAGTTATAGCAGGATTTAGATCTATGTATTGATTAAGAGCGGAGATGAGTATATTAGTTAAGTTCAAACTAAATTGTAATAAAACTAAAAAGTGTACTGTAAATTATGCTTAAAGAACTTCAATAATTTAAAAGGTTTTAGGGCTATGGATTTAATCAC
>JBDJHY010000097.1:9114248-9124406 GCA_039654485.1 Withania somnifera
CTAGCCAAACCAACATGATATTTATTATCAATTTTCGATTTATTGATTTCGTTCCTTAATGATTCGGTTTTAATTTAATCAATAAGAAACTATACGAGCATTTGACATAAACGTAACTATCACATTCTAGAAAAACAAGAGGAATGAAATAAAGAGGATTTTGGGTTTAGACTTTAGGAGAAAACGCCAAACATATTTTTATATTTTAAAAGTTAATTTAATAATAAATAAATGTAAATTTATAACTTATAATCAGGGGGCAGAATAATAATTTAGACATTCAGTTGAGTCTTATTAATTTATGAGTTATCAATAACCCACTATCAAAAAATCCAAATCAAATCAATAACCTGATAATCTTTTTTTATAAAATTATTAAAATTCATTAACTCAATAATTAAATAATAATAAATTAATAATATATTTTTTAAATTCCATATATTGAATCCGTTTTTTGTTCACCCCTACTCTCACCTCTAATTATTGTCTTGTCTTGACAATAAAAGGCCCCAAAAATTCTATCGACTGCAAGAAATGGAGCTCTGGAAAATCCAATATTGCAATATCCTAAGACCAATTATGTTTCTTAATTCAGTATTACTACTAATACTTTTTGGTTTTGTGAATTCTCAGATTTCACTTCCATCAAAACAAGATGGATTCTGGTACGACAACATAAACGACAAAACAGAATCTGTATTAATCGAAGCCTTTCTTGATCCACTTTGTCCTGACAGTAGAGATTCATGGCCTCCACTCAAACGAGCTCTTCATCATTATGGTTCTCGTGTCTCTCTTGTTGTTCATCCCTTTCCTTTACCGTAAGTTTAATTAGAATCCTTTGCCCAAATTATTAGTATTATCATTTTGGTCAAAAGCGGATTCCGGATTTAAATTTTATTGGTTCAGTTTTAAGATTGTTAGGGTTGAATTCCTTATATTTTCAAGGCACAATATGTAAATGTGTCATTTAACTTCGAGGTATTTTTGGGTAGTTGCTTTGTTTGGTTAAGTGGTAGTGTTTTGCTTACGGTGTCTTTGTTACTGGAGTTTTAGTGAGATTTGCTATTTTGGGTAGATCGATTATAGTATTAGTATGTGGTAGTCTTCCTTCCGTTATGACATGCCTTTCTACCTCTCTTCTAATGTAGTAGTATGGACTGCATACACTGTATCCTTCCTAAGACCCCGGAATATAATGGGTATGTTGTTGTATTTTGCCCTTTAACTTGGCATCATTGCAACAACTTTGAGTGTGCATTAGTAGATACTCAAACTTTGTAGAATTTAATTGTCAGACACACACGTCCTATGTGGCGTCCTGCATTACAATTTTGCATCCTACATGGTGTCCTACGTGTATTATGACACTTAGGATGTGTATGTGTACTTATTTAATTTTGTGCAAGTTTAAGTTTTTACTTGTGCACATCCAAAGTCGGAGGGCATGGATGCAATTTGAGGCCAAGTTGAAGGCCAAGTTTATATTATGCCTATCTTTAAAGTTATGAGTTCATATTTGCTATTTATTACTCCCCCGTCCTAATTTATATGATGTAGTTTGATTGGGCATGGAGTTCTAAGAAATATGAGAGTACTTTTGAAATTTGTGGTTTAAAATAAGTCATAGGTGTTCGTGTGACTATAAATCATCTCATTAAGGGTAAAGTTGGTGTTTTAAATTTAAATTGCTACTAAATATAGAAATGCGTCACTTTTTTGTGACTGATTAAAAGAAGAAAGTGTGTCATATAGATTAGGATAAAGGGAGTAGCATTAGTCGCAGAGGCGGATCCAACATTTAGACTCTATTGGTTCACTTTTAATTTATTTAACATTGAATTCGTTATACTTTTAAAGTTATGGGTTCACATTTACTATTTATTGCAAGTTTTATTGAGTTTTTTGGTTAATTTATGCTTCGTGTTAAAAGTTATGGGTTTAATTGAGAGACGTGGTATGAAACTCTTCGGAGGAGATTTTAGGTTGTGTAGTTGATGTAGCATAATCATATTACGTGAGATATTTTAACATAAGTACATGGTAGTTCCGTGGGATTGTGAACACCCAATAATTTAGGTGTAAAACTCGCAAACCGATCATGGTTTAGGGCTTTCTTAACCTATTTGAATACTCATGGGTAAATGTAGACAAATTAATAGCTAAACTTTGTGCAATGTTGTGAAGTCTATACTGCTGGCTTATTTGGGATAACTTGCTGAGAGCCGTGTGGTAGATGGAACTCTTTGGAGGAGCTTTTAGAGCGTGTTGTTGACGTAGCATGTCATGTTCCTCAAGGATATTTTAATATGTGTTCATGTTAGTTCAGGGGTTCTGTCAACACTCAATAATTTAGGTATAGAACTCTGTAAAATGATGATCGTTTAGGTTTCTTAACCTATTCCAATACTTATGGGTAAATATAGACAATCAAATAGCTTAACTTATGTCCAATATTATGAAATCTTTGTTGCTCGTTTATTTGGGATAACTTGTTGAGAGGTGTGCGGTAGATGTAACTCTTTGGAGGACATTTTTAGAGTGTGTCGTTGATGTAGCATTGTCATTTTCCTTGAGATTTAATATGGGTCCATGTTAGTTCAGGGGTCTGTGAACACCCAATAATTAGGTATAAAACTTGCATATGATGATAGTTTAGGTTTTTTTTGACCTATTGGAATGGCCATGGGTAAATGTAGAAAAACTAACAGGTCAGCTTATGTGCAATGTTTTGAAGTCCTTATTGCTGTTTTATTTGGGATAACTTGCTGAGAAGCGTGCGATAGATGAAACTCTTCAGAGGAGCTTTTAGATGCGTGTTGTTGATGTAGCATGTCATGTTCCTTGAGGATATTTTGATATGAGTACATGGAAATTCGGAGGATCTATGAACACCCAATAATTTAGGTATAAAACTCGTAGAATGATCATAGTTTAGGTTTTTCTTAGCCTATTTGAATACTCTTGGGTAAATGTAGACAAATTACTAGCTAAACTTATGTTCAGTGTTGTGAGTTTTTGCTGTTGGTTTATATTACTAATTAATCTGTTAAATGGAGTAACATCTCGTTATTGGACTTCTCTAATTAAGTATCATCTGAATCTTTAAACTGCGTAGTTGATCTAACTTCCGTTAAACATAATAGTGTAGATTATTGATAGCCATGTTTTTCTAAAAGAAGATTGCCTCTTTTCCACTGTTTGTTCAGCGGTTGTTTTTCAAAAAACAGTCTCTCTACCATCTCAAAGGTAGGGGTACGGTCTAAGTACACTTACCCTCCTCATATCCACGTGTGGATTAGACTGGCCTTGTTGTTGTCCTTTAAGAGAATATGTATACGTTTTTTGCCATTGCAATTGTGCGATTACCGTGTAATGTCTGTTATCTCATACAAAAGAAATTTCTATATAGCTTTTAGAGTCAAATTGTTGGTATGCGTAGGACATGACAATCTAATCTGGTTCTCCAGTTGAGCATTTGGAGTTTGAGTTATAATTGACATGTTTTTTATGTTTGCTTGTCCTAATATATGCAGTTACCATGACAATGCATTTATTACCTCACGAGCGTTGCACATTGTCAATAATTTGGATACTTCTGCCACATTCAGATTGCTGGAGGCTTTCTTTGATCAACAGGTAACAAGATTTTTCTGATATGCAATCTACTAATGTTCATGCTGCAATATAATTACACATGTTACTGTTTTACTTTTATATGTGAAGAATATGCAACTTTCCACTATCAGTGTGAAGCATTTTAGTTCTACTGCTTGAAACTAAAGCATATTCTGTTTTTTTCCATCCTTGTCTCTAATATAGAAGTAGTATTCATGAAATTGGTGTAAATAGAATCTGCAAAACTATGTTACCAAGATTTGGCAACTCACACTGCAACTTTTTCGGGCTTTCTCTGATATGCTATATTAGCTTGACATCTTTGCTATTGTATTTCCTTTCCATACTTGTTTTGGTATGCTTCACTTGAGCAGAGTAAGGCTGCACATACACCACCTCCGCAGACCCCCACTAGTGGGATTCTATTGGGTAATGTTGTTGTTGTTGCTATACTATCTTGACAATGTCATATGCGATTGAAAAAACTTGGCAAAATTTTAAAAACCAACAAGTTAACCTTCAGATTATGGTCCAATGGATCTTCGTTTGTTTTAAAGCAACTGTAGCAATCTGTTTTATTCATACTTCTTAGTTGTCTCATAATAGTGGTGTGAGATAATTGTTCTCTGTTTCTTGAAGTGACCTTCAACTGTTAAACTGTTTTCCAAGAACTGAACCAAGATAACGATTTACTGCACAGTCTTTATAAGAATCTAGTAAATCACTTAATGAAATATGACATTGCAATGATTGTTTATCATTCATGTAAAAACTAGAACTGTGGAATAGCATGAGTTAGTTGAATTCAGAAAGTACAGAGTAGTGCTTATCAGGTTATATGTGAAAGAAGTTCCTCTGTTACAAATTATTATACTATATAGGAGAGGTTGGAGGATGCTATTTAGGATAGAAGGATAGTTGGTAGAGAGGTTGGAGGTCGCGGATTAGGGTAGAAGGGAAGTTCATAGTTGACCATTCTCTTGCTCCCCTGGGGGATAGGCTTGGTGGTCGTAGTTGGACCTTGCTTCTTACTAGTAGTATTAGCGCTATTCTTGTAGTTTCTTCATCTTCCATTTCGGCTATCACTGGAGTTTTTGTGCTCTGATTATTGCATGATTTCGTCTTTTTTTTTTTTTGTCTGTTCTGTAATACTCTATATTTCACCTCGTTTTTGTTCTTGCTCCCATATTTTTATCCCCGTTTGCAAAATGTTTAGCAGGCTTTATTTAATATGGGGTTCTATCGAAAACGACCTTTTTATCTCTAAGAAGTAGGGGTAAGGTCTGCATACACTCTACCTTTCCTAGACTCCACTTGTGGGATTACACTAGGTATGTTGTTGGTTTTAATTGTGCCTGGTTGAACAGGATATGTTTTATGGTCAAGCAACTTTCAACTTGTCCAGAGCATCTGTTGTAGATGAAGTTGCAAAATTTACATTCAATGCAATTGGGAATTCAAATTACGCAGCTGTAAAGGCTGGATTTACCGATCCCAGAACTGATCAAGCAACAAGAATTTCCTTCAAGGTATGCTAATTAGGCTCCATGACCCTATACGTTGTGCATACGTATCTTTCATCTATACCGAAACTTACATTTGTGTATATGCATATTTTTGCACAGTATGGGTGTGTGAAAGGCGTATATGGGGCGCCTTTTTTCTTCGTAAACGGGTTTCCTCTGCCTGATGCTAGCTCACCATTGGACTACAAAACATGGAGAAATATCCTTGATCCATTGTGTTCATCAGGAGGACAATTAAGAACTGAAAAATTGCATTTCTCCTTGTGAAACACTGGTGTTTAGTCTTCAATTGTATCTGTACTCTCGTCACCTAATGTTCTGAGCTAGACAGACAAATTAAACTCATAGTATTTCTTATATTTACAGAAATAATGATAATAATTATTGCTATGATTTTTCTTGAGCCGAGGAAGTATCAGAAATAACCTCTTAATCTCTGAGGTTGGAGTAAGGTTTACGTAGTGAAACTACATTGGGTATGTTGTGGTCCTATATGAGTTATTTTCTGTCTAATTGATCAAGTATAAATGCTATTGAACAGCAAATGATTGTGAAGAATGTATCAAACCCGTATATTAATAAGATTCGGAGTACCATTACAGCTTTAGAATAGTAATTGCAACAGTCAAAACTACTGCATTACAATGGAAAATATTGAAATTACAAGTAACTATAAGGATAGAGATAAGAATGAGAATGAGAAGTTAAAGATTCTAAGAAGGGAGATACGAGGAATCAAACTTTTTACTCAAACATTATGCATAATCCCTGAATCACATACTACTACCCTGCCGTTCTCATGAAAAATAATCTGGTAGAAACTAAGGCCTAAGTAGCTATGGTTTCTACTTGGAGACAGCCAAAATTAAGAAAACAATTTCAGCCACAAGGAAGAACAAACTTTCAAGTTGTATCAATCTTCACTCAATTCCCAATAAGGAGGTCTTATATATACTACCTCACAAAACTAATTTACTTTTACTTTTTACAACCAAATTAATTTACTCGATCTATCAGAAATAACCTTTTTATCCTTCCCAGGCTCTATATACTGGATCTGTTGTTATAAACAAATGTACTCATTCTCCAAAATGATGGACAATTCTCTTTTTGATGTCCCAGTAGATGTTCATCATGTATGTGAACTTTACATTTAGTCCCTCCAGATTGGGAAGCAAATCTAAAGAGGAGCAGTGGGTGTATAACGTGTAACAAATCAGAATCACAGAATGTGCTTTACGTTACTCATTGTATGATTTCATACACCGTCTAGATCTGTACAAAAGACAGTATCAGTATATAATTGTTTGTTCCTTCATGACACTTATGAATATATTGAATTGTGCCAATGCTTTTAATTTCTTCTTCACTTTCTGTTTTTTTTTTTTTTTAAATAAAATAATAAAAAAATTAAAACGTCCATAATTTACGAGGACTTTATGAGAATTTATCATAGAAATGAAGCCTCGCATTTTTATGTCAAGGGTAGGAAATAAGGTCAACTCATCATATGGGTGGAGCAAAACCCCCCCGTAAAATCAGTAAATTTAGTTGTTGCACCAAGGGTGTCGCTTAGTGGTCAATGAAGTGAGTTAAAATCAGAGGTTTTAGGTTCAAATCCTAGCGAACACTAGGTGGTTCTTCCTATTTATCATATCAATGGTGGACAAAGTTACATGATATCTGTTACTGGTGGGAGGCGATAGATATCCCGTGGATCTTAGTCCAAATGCACGAAAACTAATGTGGATACCACGAAGAAGTAGTCGAATTAGATAGGTGGTTCTTGCTTGGTTTGTTATGAAATAAAAGATACAAGAGAGAATGAACAAAACGCATTGCATTAATTTCTTGCATTAAAAATAATAGACTACATCATTATTTATATAGAACTAAAGGAATATGTTATTTCCTTATAATATTAAATTAAAATTAAAGAAAACTAAATATTCTTTAATTAAATAGAGATCCTAGACTTAGGAGAAAAATAAATATTCCAGAATATTTCTATACTAAGTAGAAGGAAAGTAAATTTTAACATTAAAACATATAAGAGATAGAACTCACAGAAAACTACACTCTTACCAATTTTTGGGGGTAATAATTGGATAGTGTAAATGGATTTAAATAGTTTAGTTAATTTTGAATGCAAATTAAGTGGAATCGTTAAAGCTGATATAACATGCAAGCTAACTAATTCGATTGACTGTAACTTTTGTGACATAAACTTTAACTTGAGTGACGTACTCGACCATTAGATTATAGGTTTAAGTCTTAAAAATAATATTTTATAAAATGCAAAATGAGTTTTTTTTTTTTATAACGAAAACTTTAAAATACCAAATTGCCACTGGATGGTTGATATCCTGCTTTTACTTCCAAACTTGTTCCAAATTAGACATAGAAAAGCCTGAAAATATAAAAAACGACCAAAGAAAGAAGTCTTAAAAGAAATAGGACGACTAAGAGAAGACTAAAAAGGAAAAAATAAAATAAAATAATAGAGTATAAGAAAAATTTAGAAATAGAAAACAAAAGATAACTAAATACAAAATTATGAAATCATATACAAATATTTTTGTAAAAAGGGGATATTGAATGATTGAATTCTTACTTTTACTGCCAAACTTCTTGACGAAGAGAAGGCTTGGAAATAAAGACACTGGTCAAAATGAAGTCTTAAAAGAAATAGAACGATTAAGAGGAGACTAAAAAGGAAAACATAAAATAAACGAGTATAATAGTAGTTGGATATCAAAAAAACACAAGCTAATTACCTACTCAGTAAGCCATATTCGGTGACGGATGGTCAGGTATATTTTTTATCAAAATATTATATGGAGTGTAGATGTTAAATGTTAGCTATTATAAGTATATATTTAAACACTTTTGATAAAATTAAATTTTAATTCTTTATTAAATTTCTGACTTTGCCGAAACCGCCACAATATCCACTAATTTATTTATTTATTTATTTTTGGCAACAATACCCACTACTTTCTTTTCTTTTCTTTTTTTTTTTAAAAAAAGGAAGAAGAAAATATATAGCGGCAAAGAGATGGTAATTGGCACTTTGACTTCCATGCGAGCTTTTTCACACTCCGTCGTGTGCAATGCATGTGATTAGCCTATGAATTTTAACTTTTTTTTTAATTTGCTTATTCAATAAAAAAATATTAATTTTTTTTGTGATCTTAAATTAAATATATGTTATTAAGCAGCAATGCTTTTACGTAAAACAAAAGCCAAAAATTAATAGAGTGTGAAGCACTACGCCACTCATATATTATATCTATTTTATATTTATATCTCACATTAATTAATAATAAATTTTATTAAAAAAATAAATTATTATGTTATTAAGTTAAAATTTTTAAAAGATAAAAGTACATCTAAAGAGAAACATGATAATTAATAATTAAAGAGAAAAAGTCAAATTATGTTAGTACTGGAATACGAGAACACACTCTAAATATTAAGGTAAAGGAAAATTAGCATTATATATAAAATAATAATATAATTAAATTATTATAACAAATTAATAATAATTAATGACATTACAAAAGATGACATTGAAACTTTTAATTTATATCAATATTTGTCTATTTTCTAAAATAGCTCTCTATTATGATACAACTCTTCATTGTAATGACAATTGCCCCCTTTATTGGTCGAATTAAAATTTAATGATTGAAGGGCATAAAAAGTCCAATAATAAAAAATTATCACCATCATCGCATACTTTAATATATTCGTCAAAAAATACAGTACAATGAATAAGATTTTTCCTCTCTTAATTCTCAATAAATTTTACGAGACTTAAATTTGAGTTAATCAAATTTTAATGTAATTATCAAATATTGTATGAAAAACAAACATATATAACCATGATTATCAATTGATTTGTGACACGACGATTTACACTAAAATGGCAACTCTTAGAAAAATAAATGGATCACACGAATCATTAGGTTTGGCCAACAGGAGAATTGGAATCCATAAGTATTCTTCCATGAATAACAATTTCTATAGTGAAAACTAATTTGATCCTAAAATAATTAATTTTAACTTTTCTTCAGAAAAACAAAGTAGATATTCATTATAACACAAAAAATATATTTATAACGGTGTTACCATACTTTCTTTTTCCTTTTTCAAATACTATACTTTTTAAAAAAAATAAAAAAGAAAGAGAAATCAACGTGAGTTTTAGGAAAAGTTCCAGACTAAATTAAAGTGATCAATAAAGAAAAAGTTAGCATAAATTAAGTAAATATAATGTATTCTTTTTAACAATTAAAGTTTTTTGATAATATAGTCACATTCTTTAAAGAAATATAAATAAATCCTCAGTTTTAATCTTATCGTCATTCATTATCAAAATTACTGGAGAAAAAGTCAAATCATAAACCTCTATTCTTTTATGCATATGATTGAGATTATGTGGACGAAGATGAAAGCAACTTCTTAACAACCCTTAATTACTTTTTGTCAATGATTATTGAATTTATGTGCAACTTGATTAACTCAATTTGTGTTGTGATTTCTCAATCTTTTGACTATCTACATGGCAAGTACCAGTCCAGTCTTGGTACGGTTGGTCCAATTTCACACTCGTCTCAAATGAGCCAAGTTAATTCAAGCTAATTTATTTAATTTAAATCGATCCAATCCATATGAAAGATATTTGATTCATCCGATATAAATAATGTCTATTTTTAAAAAAATAAAAATTAAACGTATTTAATTCATATAAATATTTATTTATATAGTTTAAAATTAGTACGAATATACACGAATTATTAATAATATTTATATATATACTAAAGTTATATACTATCTATTAACGATATATACTAACAATATATATTATATACTAAAGATATATACTAAATATAATAAGGATATATTAAACATATTAAGAATATATATACTAACGATATATACAAAATATACTAGATATATACTAAAGATATATACTATATATACAAAATATACTAGAAATATATATTAT
>JBDJHY010000097.1:9196643-9223500 GCA_039654485.1 Withania somnifera
AATTCGAATCGAAAGAACCTATATTCGATTCAAACGATTCGGAGGGCTGATAATCGTTCGATTCGAATTGAACTGAAAGTTTTAAAAATGTATAACTATAATAATATATTATAAAAATATTTGTAAAATCTCAAGTTTAGCTTAATATAACGTTTATTTATTATTTAACTATATCTTTTAAATTTTTTATGTAGATGCATATGAAATGATCCCTTTAGCTGCTGCGGAGGATGAGATGAATGAACCGAACAATAGTGACATGATGAGTACGACGATGAATATTTGGCTTCTACTTAGAATTAGAATGTGCTTGAACTTCATTCAATTTAAAATGTTGTACTTTAATCTAGGAGTTTGAATATTATTAATTTAAAATGTTGTACTCTAAATTTGCAGAATAGGAATCAAACTGAATCGAATTAATTGAATAAATAATTTTTAAAACTGTTTAGGTATTAAATTAATCGAATTGAAATTCAAAGGTATTCGAATTGAATCGGACCTAATCGAGGTACTGAATCAAAAATCGAAAAATCGTAAACACTATTAAGAATCGAACGAGTCCAAGACTTAGATAATCGAAATAACCGAAATCGAATTGAAATTGCAAATAATCGGTTTGAAATCGATAACATCCAGCCCTACACGTCACCTGATCATCTCGTTATTATAATATTTTTCTAAATTATATATAAATATTATTAAGCTAATATTTTATTTATTTATTTATCAGATATATACCAAAAAAAAAAAATTATTTCCCACAATATTTTTCTTCATACTAAACACACCCTTAGAGTTCAGTCATAGCTTTAATCTTAGTTTCAACATTCAATGTAGTCCATTGTTGACATTTGTGTCTATTTGTTTAGATGTTGTGTCATTTTTCTTGATAAAATTTAATTTGTTAGTTGTGGTATTGGGAGAAACTTTATGCCAAATGGTCTATAACAATGAGTCTTGGTGACACGATATTAAGTTGATTTGGTAAGGTGGGAACCTACCAGCTTCGTTTTGCATGGTAGTAAAAACATGTTCGTTTGCTGATCTTATTATCATTATTCAATAATATACTAATTGTTAGAATTTACAATTATATAGTTTCGCTCATCTAATTATATAATCAAAAAATGATCGAAAATTACCTTCGAATACAAGTAAATATTTTTATATATTAATTTTTTGGAAGGTGATGGGTTGGAGGTTGGAGGACTGGTTGTCCTTTGATAATTGGGTGGGTTGGGGTAGGTGAGGGATAAGGATACATAGTTATGTCATAATCTTTAAAATGTCAATATCTTGTCTTATCCAAACACAGTCTTATAAAAATATTAGTAATTAGATGAAGAAAAGTAAAGCCAATTGGTAATGTGAAAGTAGGAATTTTGTTTATATGCACTCAGCTTCCCTACTACAGATGAAAAAAACTGTGTTTTTGTTACCTCTATTCATTGCAAGACTCATGTTAGTATAATACCGTCAATATAATTTTTTTTTTTTTTTGGTTATTCCACTGTAACTCATATTGGTAACTGAAAGGATTGCGTATACAATAATATTGTTAGAATAAAATAAGTAAAATAACATGTTCATGTTATTTTATGTTTGATGAGATAGAAATTTACGACTTTTTCAAAATCTTGTTGTAATTAAATTAACTAGATATACAAAAGGTTATATATACTGTATTTTATCTCTAAGGAATATTGTTTTATTTACTTAAATGTCAATTATCATTTTCTATCTTATCCATAATTATCATATACTCGAAAAATATGATGGAACGAATGAAATTAAGGATCGTTTGGTAACTGGCTATAGTTATGTAGGTATTAAAAATATATAGATTAGTTATAAGAAAATTTATGTATCTATTTATGCGAAGGACTAATTATGCAAGATTTAGTTATTTTATATATTAGTTATTTTACCTCTATTCTTTACAAAATAATCATACATAAATTCGCTTATAACTTATGTGAATTTACTTTCTAAACTACAGACCAAACATCATATTATAATTTTTATATATGAATAACTTATTTCTAACCAATTACCTGACATGATAATACTAACTATAAGAATAGTAGTTATATTTGACCGATTAATTTGGAAAGCAATTCTGTTTTATTAAAGCAGTAACTTGTGTTTGACTAAGAATTCTCATAATTTTTCTAAAAGCAATATGTGCTTTAGCAAACATCATATTATTAATTTTGTATTTTTAAAAATTAATAATGTTTGATTTTGATTTTATTCAAGAAAAACAAAAAAAATAATCAAATCAAACTGACAAAATATATACGTATTTTGTTTTATAACTACATATATATAATATATATTTTTATGAATAATTTTGAATATCTTATCTATTTTTTCTTTAAAATTTATTTATAATTTAAATATTTTGTATGTATAGTACTCATGTTACGTTTATATGATAATCTCAAAATTTATTTTTTCTTTTTAATGAATTATTGTCTCTTTTTTTTTCATTTGAATGATCATTATTTATGGTTATAATTAAATAATCGAATCGAATGGAATCAAATCAAAATCGATAACAATCAAATTGATAAATGTATATTAAATTTGATTTTAATAATTTAAAAGTTAGTTACATAAATTTAATTTTAATTTTAATCAATAACAACCCAAACCAACTGATAAACTCCCTTACTCTCCACAATATTTGTTAGCTTATATCCGGAAAAAAATATTTTTCAGTTTCTCAATTACCAAAAACAACAGAAATATATTTCAAAACACACCCAAAGATTTTAAGAGATACATGGAAGGATAGCCAACTACAGTTATATTTATTAGCTGTGAATATAAATCGATGAAGGACAGTAGGTAAAGGACACTAATTTGTATTTTGTGTCGGCAAACGTTTAATTTTAAATTGACATAAATTTCCTGTATCCATTATACTATGTTCAAGTTTATTTTTTCACTGAAGTACATAATATCTACCTATATTTATTTTCACATAAAAGGTTTGACGTTTGACATCCCATTTTCTCTCCACCAACCCCACCCCTATAATAGAGAACAATAAAATACAAAAGTATCAGTATATTCAACTTTTGATCGTTGAACTTACGAGTTGGATATTTTTTTATTACTTCTTCTAATTAAATACAGTAATTTTCATTTTCCCAACCACCACATTCGGATATTATTACCATAACATGTTTATGCTTTCTTTGCTGATTAAAACATGTGATGCAAAAAATTTCCTCCCCATTTTCTTGATTTCTAATTTTAATTTCTTGTTAAAAAGAAAAAGAAAAAAAGGAACATGTGATGAGAAAACTGTCAATGCTAATATGTTTTTCAATCAAATAACAGGTTAATAAAAGAAAAAAATTACATGGCATATGTAATCTTGATACTTAATTACATAATTAAGGTTAAAAAATTATCTAAAAAAATAATACTTTAACTTAATAATCAAATTTTAAAATCAATTATATATACAACTAATTTTGTAAATCTTTTTCCCGAATCCCCTATTATCCACCCCCGTTACCCTTGTTCAACGACCTTCGACTACCACCCTTCAACCCCGTCATTGTTGATTCATGATTGTTTGGTGGTGGTTTTTTCGGTGGGGTTTCATCCGTGGCTGGTGATGGGGAAGGGGTCTGTTTTGTTGGTGGGTGATGAAAATTTGTTTGGTGGCTTGAGACGCGGTAGTCCGGAGCTTACTACGACGTCATTGATGGGTGACAGAATTGTTTGGAGGTGGGTTTCGCCAGAGGCCGGTGACAGAGAAAGGGTCTGTTTTGTTGATGGATGACGAAAAGTTGTTTGGTGGGTTGAGGCGCGGTGGTCGGACCTTATTGTGTCGTCGTTGGTAGGTGACAGTGCTACGAGGGTGGCTTTCCGGCGTTGAGTTGCTGAACGAATTACATGGCTAATTAAGGTAGAGATTTTCGGGTTGTGTTTGGCTGAAAAAAATGGTGGGTTTGAA
The DNA here is from genome assembly GCA_039654485.1 of Withania somnifera. Taxonomy (NCBI): domain Eukaryota; kingdom Viridiplantae; phylum Streptophyta; class Magnoliopsida; order Solanales; family Solanaceae; genus Withania; species Withania somnifera. Next base: position 9,200,623 of record JBDJHY010000097.1, read on the forward strand.
CGTTGGGTTGATGTTAAGGAGGTGGTGAAACTGTGAAGATGTGGGTCTTTTTCCACGAGGGTATGGCTAGAGATGATGTGATATATATATTATTTTTCCAGAACTTTTATATATATTTTTAAAATTGTATATAAATATTAATTGTGCAATTTAAGTTATATTTTAATATATTTAAATTTTTATATATATTATTAAAATTATATATAAATATTAATTGTATAATTTTAATAATATTTTAATATTTTTAAATTTTTATATGTATTATTGAAATTGTATAGGAATATCAAATAAATTATTGTAGCTTTAAATTATATATAAGCTGAAATGTATAATCTGAATTATATATAACTTTAATTATATTTAACTATAATTTATTAAATAAATCTATAATTTATAATTAAATAAAATTAACCATGACCATAATTATTTAAAATAAATGATTATTTATGAAATTTTACCTTATTAAAATTAAGTAATGAATTACTATATATTTGAGTTTCTCCACCCTAGTACAACTCTGGTGTTCACTTAGTACGTTAACTAAATAAGGTATATATTTAAGATCAAAATTCTGAATATATTTCACCTTATTTGTTTAATTTGAAATTTTTTATCTCACTTTTTGATAAATTAATTTAAGGTATTACTTCCTCCATTTTTTAGTTGGCAGTTATATTCAAAATATTTATTCTAAAAGAATTTAATTTATACAATTAAGAAATAACTATTTTTTTTTAAATTCTATTCTTAATAATAAATATAAAAAAATATTAATATGGTGCAACGGAGAAAAATATTAATTAGAAATGAGCAATAAATAAAAATAACTTAGTCAAATTATAATTTAGTTAATAATTTTTTTAAAAAAATACAAATAAAAAATATAGCACATAGTTAAAAATGAAGATAATATAAGTTTAAGATTATAATTTCAAAATAATTTATTCCTAAACTCAAGGTCTTCGTAATCATTGCATTAATTAAATATAATTCGCACAATTTGGGGGGTTTGCTTAGCATTTACCCAATAGACAATAAAATACAGGCAAGCATTTATCTCAAATGACTATTTCGTGCTATTTACGTGTAACTTATAAAATTATATTGAAAGTTGAAGCTTGACGATCATATTTGCAGATACAGGATTTCAGTATTTAAGATACCGGTAAAATCTTGAAATACTTGTTTCAATTTGTTTTAAAAGTAAACACTTTTTCAAACACTAACTTTAATTTAATTTCCATCACATTTTTTTTTTAAAAGAAAACCTTAGGAAGCTATAACATTTGCTATTTGATGCTTAATCTTAATATACGTGTGGTGATCCTCCATAGTCTAGACTACCATGAAAAAAAAAAAAAAGTGAGATGCACGTCTTCAAGAGTAATACAAAAATGAAATTGCCAAGAGTCCAGTAGTTTTAATGTATTTATCTTACATATTAGTTTATTTGGAAACGAAATCTTTTTAAATAGACATTTTTTAAATATTTTTAAACTTGTACTTAATCGAATTAAGAAAAATATATTAAAATAGAGGAAATAAAAGTTGAAGCTAAGTCTTTATTATGATAAAGGGGAGGGGGAAAGGAAAAGCAAACTCAAAGTCAAAGACATGATACATAATACTGAAACAGCGAGTTTAGTATCTCACATGCCACAAAATAAGAAAAGCTACTCCCTTTGTTAAATAGCAAGCTTAATTAAAATTGCTAAGAATCAACGAATATAGTACATAGGGTTAGGGACTTTGAAAGTACGAGCGCCAGCATTTTCTCCGATCAGATCAGTCCATTGATCTCCAATATTGCCAACAATTTTATATCCAGCTTTAACGAGTTCTGTTCTTTTACTCGATTTATATTCAACTGCGGATTCAGTATCTTTTTCTCCCCTGCAATAATTGTTCATTGTCCCGATTCAAAAATTATTATTGTATTCACGTAAATTTATGACAAGCTTAAAATATAAATTCAAAAAATCTTTTATTTTCTTTCCTAATTACTTATATGTGTATACGTAAATTAAAATAACGGGAATATGTCAAAGTCTCCTTTATGTGGTTACAAGTGCATTTTATTAATTGTAAAATATGAAATATTAAACTATATAGAGCTTTAAAATATACAAAGTTCATCATTTTTTTTTTATCAAAACAAACTAGTAAATAGTATCCCGTAAAATGGAAATAAGGAGATGGGACATATTGCTTACAAGGTATGAGCTTTAGCCAGTTACTATAACCTGCTTTCTTGAGATTGTCGGTCCTTGATTTTCTGACATTCTCTGTAGCCCCTGTAAGGAGAACGGGCTTGATCCCCAGAGATAACACCATCTTGTACACACAGAGTATCGAAGAAATGGCAGGCAATTTTCCCGCGGTGATCCACTCACCAAACTTCGTAGTGTTTAACGATTTAGCCCTGCACAGAATTACTTATGAGATGACTACTATATATCGAGATCGAGAGATACCGCTAGAAAATGTTGTGAAAAAAAGAAAAAGCAATTTATGATTCGTTTTTACCCAAAAGCAACATCAGATCGAGCGAAGAAAGGAATATTGGAGAGCACGGTCTCATCGACATCAAATACCCAAACTTCCTTTCCATCTCCGTCAAGTTTGAGGCCTTTGGCGTACTCAATAGCCACTTTGGCCACATACTCACAGTCGCGACGATATTGTTTACCCAACATGTAGTGAGCTATATAGTTTCCACATTGTGTAGGTACCAATTTCCAGTCCCTGAGGTTGTTGGTCTCCACGGCTAGACGCCAGCTAAGACAATCCAATTTTGGGATGGGGTTACCACCAAAACCGGTCTGTCGCCTTAGACGGTGGATTTCCACCACTTGGCTTATGGCCTCTACATTGCCGGAAGTAGAGCCCAATGCCACGGCTACTATAGTTACAAAAAAGAAGAGAATCGTGAAAGACCTCATGTTATAATGGAAGTATGAATTGAGAGAACATATACTTGGTATATATATATAATGGTTTGAATCAGAGCCTCAATCTCAATTGATCAAGTACGTACAAGCCAATCAACGTATTCCATAATATAACTTATTTTCTCTTATCTGTTTAACTTCCTTGTCAGTTTATGATAAAAAAAGGTCGTGTTTTGCTGGTAGTACACGAATTTCATTTATTCATAATAAAACTTACCCTTAATTTCACATGGTTCTCACAATTACTAAATCAGAACATCATCGATATTAGAAATAAGCAATAATAATACGATATTGAATCAGAATTTTATGGAATAAATAAAAAAATAGTCATGTGCGTGGCGTGGCTTTGACATCCCACTAATTAGAATAAGCAATAATAATACGATATTGAATCAGAATTTTATCGAATAAATAAAACAATAGTCATGTGCGTGGCGTGGCTTTGACATCCCACTAAATTAGAAGTTCTCCAACAACTACGCCCCTCATAAGAGATATCAGATAATGATAAAAATAGAAAACCAGCCACCCTGTTTAATTATATTTTCACAATGTTCAACATTTCATCGTTGAAGTTTGAACCAACAATTAGAAAGTTTACAGCTCAATATTATTTATCTTACAGAACCACCACATTCGGACTTCTATGACCATAACATGCTATGCTTTCCGCGCTCATTTATGCATGCAACGGGAAAACAAAAACAAAAAATAAACTGCCAATGCGAAACAATATCTACGTTAAATGACTTTAAAGAACCTGTTTTCTGATTGACAACATATTCATTGTATTAATTCGTCTTAAAAATCAAGAAATAAATTACTATATATGTGGGTCTCTCTAATTACGAACGAAAATCGTCCAGAGATTAATAATGGCTATCCTCCAGCTCTATTATAACTCATTCTTGATCTTAATATTGACATTTTGCAAGTATTGTCTCTTTTAAATCCAGAGATTTTTCAGTGTTGGCTATATATATATAGTGCAATTGCATACCATACAGATTCTCGTGATATTTTGTAGCATCATCAAACTTCCTAGTTGATCCGAGCGTTCAAATAGAAATAAAGAACTGAAAAAATCATTTGAAAAATCAAAGTTTTAAGAATTGAACAGAAGAATCGAAAGTCGATCCCTATCTTTAATAAAACACACTTTCTCGCACAAGTATATGTCCAGTGATAAAACTAAGATGGAGGACAAATGTGAAAGATGTCAAATTATATCTGAGATCTTGGAAAGATGTCTATATATAGAAAAGGAAAATAATCTTTTAGGGCTTATTAAGACTTATGTTATTTTCTTTTCATTAGCGATTTATAAAGCACTCTGAAACCTCCATTTTCCATTTTTCTTTTGCTCTTTGGTTACTAAAAATCATGAACAATCTACTTATAAGCTTCTTTTATTAATCAATCCATAATAAAGGGAGGGCAAAAGTTAAACGTAAAAAACATGATACATCATACTGGAACAGTGAGCTCAGCATATGTCACAAAATAGTTTCAAAATCTGCTACTCCCTTTGTTATTTAGCATTGCTTAAATAGAATTGCAAAGAATCAACCAATGTAGTACATAGGGTCAGGGACTTTGAAAATACGAGCCACTGGGTTTTTCTCAACCAAATCAGTCCATTGCTCTGCAGTGTTGCCAACAATTCTGTATCCCGCTCTCACCAGCTCTTCACATGCTCAATTTGTACAAAAAATGACTCTGGTGAATCATTTTCTCCTCAACATCCATCATATTCATCAATCAACCTCGAATCAAATTTAATTAGTTTTAATATTCGCAGTTAAATATATACTCTGAAAAAGAGAAGAAGAATAATTATTTTCTTAATTTCATTTTGTTTGGCTAATTTTAGTTTGATACAAAGTTTAAAAATAAATAAAAAAGCCTTTCAAATTTTATATTATTAAACTAAAAATATTTAAAATGCATCAAGAATGTCATGTGAAAAGTAAGACCATGTGTTTGATTTTTTTTTTTTTAAAAAAAAAATTAAGATTACCCAAATGAATTGGGTTATGTTGCATTTATGAGGTAAAAAAAAAAAAAAGAGGAAATACTTTTTCCAGTGACTTTTATTTTTCTGGTATTCTAAAATTAAATTTTCACTTTACTTATCATTTTTAATGTATATTTACTTCATTTCTAAATACTTATTACGTTTTTTATTTGCACACTTCTTAAAAATATTATTAGCTAGCATGTAATTTAACTAAGTTATTCTTATTTAATTTATTACTCACCTCTAATTAATATTTTTCTCTTTTGCAATACTAAAAATAGGATTTAAAAAATTATTAATTATTTCTTGATTATATAAATTAACAAGTATTTCAGAACAAATAATTCTTTTATATACTTGCCAACTAAAAAGAAATGAGGGAAGTAAATCAAGAAAAGACAATTATTTCTTCTTTTGTTTCACCCTTATATTAAATACTTATCACCCAAATCAGTTCAACTTTAAGACTAGTATAATTTAATATTATTGTTATGATAAAATATTTATATTAATTATTATTTTTAAAAGGCGTGTAAAATTCAAAATGAAAAAGTAAGAGTAAAGAAAATAGTGACGTAGGTAGAATTAGAAAATTAAAAAGGTGTGCTTACTTTGTACGAACTTTAACCAATGATGTAGTAGGAGTAATTAAGGGAGCAGGTAAGTAGGATTATAATTCAAAAGACGTGCTTACTTTAATATGAATTTTAACCAAGAAGTGTAACCGGCTTTCCTTGGATTGATAATCCTTGCTAGTCTAGTATACTCTGGAGTTCCTGTAAGGATAACTGACTTGATTCCAAGAGACATCACCATCTTGTATAAACGAAGTATTGCTGGTGCTTTTCCTTCGCGCACCCATGCATTAAAAATTGTACTGTTGAAAGCAATTGCACTGAAAATCAAATGAATGAGTAATGAGACCACTTGATATGGAGTTTAAAGAAGAATGAAAGATTTTTGAAACGTATAGTTCAAAATAACTTATAGTTATATATTTATTTGACTACAAATCATCTCATTAAGAATAAAATAGGCATCGGTTACAACCTCTCAATCATGTCGATATTGTTTGCCTAGCATGTAGTGTCAACAACTTATCTATAAAGTTCTGGGGGTCCTCCTCAACCTTAGACCTAGTGAACAATGGAGGGATCATTCTCAAGAACTCACGAGCCCTTCTAGTATTAGAAGAGCTCTGAGAACTAGGACAACTAGATGACTGGTTCTGCTAAGAAAACTGGGTTGCAACCAATTGGGTCAGCATGCCAATAGCTTTGTTGAGCTCTGTGTTAGTTGCCTCATTGCTAGGAGGATGAGTTGGAAGTGCATTGGCATCTCTGGTGCGGAACAGGATTTTGAGGAGCATCTGCCTGGGAATTAATAGGGGTCCCACAACAAGTTTGCATGACGTGAGTGGGAACCGTAGGATCAACATTGGTTCCATTGTTGTTGGTGGCTTGCTGAGCGGGGGATCTCTTAGGAGGCATTATCTGAAATATATGTGTAAAACACCAATTAGATTTGAATTCGTAGAGTTAAACTTTATCGTACGAATTAAACAACAAGAAGGGAGAATTTTTCATAGGTGTGACGCACTTCACACCTATGAAGAAGATTATATTGAACGCAAGTTTTAGACATCCTAGGAATCTTGAACCTAGTCCTCTGTTACCAAGCTTGTCATGCCCCGAGACTATCCTTGGATGTAACGTGGAGCTCGAGAGTCACAAGTGACCCTGAGCTAACCCTTGAATCATGCATGTACTCTAAATCATGAAATACATATACAGAAGCAAACTGCTATAAGCTAAGTTGATTGAGATAAATAATGAAATAGATCAGTAAGTCAAATCGTAAGTCAAAATTGGCAAAGACGGAGAACACATGAACTGAACTAATACTATGTATGAAAACCTTATACATTAACTATCTGAAGAGTTGTTAGGACAAACATCTACCAAACTCTAAACGAATTGAAAACAAATGAAATGGAAATAGCAATCTGGAACAAGTCACAAGTATGTTCCCAGAAGATGGAGACTCGAATCTGCTACTTGTAACCTTGAAGCTATCGGACATATGACAACTGATCACTGACCCTGTACTTCAGAATCTACATGATAAAAATATGTAGCACAAATGCGGCCGGTATATTGAATATATTAACACGTGTAAGTAGTACAAAAATTTCTGAAAAGTAATAGTAACATAATAGCAATAAACTTAAATCAATGCATGGGTAGCACAGGAAAGTAGAAATCATGGAACCTATCAGAAAATTATTAATTATGTTTTAAATAAACACTAATTAAACTGTAGTTCAAGCAAAACAACTCTGAAGATGACGTGGATCATATGACATGTCATAATATCTGGAGGGCCATACTTGCAATGACAGTCAACTGTGGACGAAAATCCTGAGAACTAGAGTACATACTGAGAGACTGTAAACATTGAGATCATGATAGTACAATAACTCAAGACAGGAACATGTGGGAGTTTCTCACAATCGACATTTGTCATGTGGAACCATGACATCCGACGTTTAACCTAATGCTGATAAGTTCCCTTAAACTTTTCTAAGATATAGAGGATATAAATGATTTTTAAACCACTTGAGAAGGCTATGCCATCGAGAAGGCAAAAGGGCCTAAAATGTCCTTTACCTATTCGAAAAGGCCTAAAATGCCCTTCGTTAACCCATTGGATTCAAAATACACTTACAGTTAATCTATTGAATCATTTCTACCCTGATTTTAATTAAATATACATATAAATTGTTTAACTAATTAATTACATGGCATTTTCTATTGATTAATATAATATTTAATTGAATTAACTATTTTATGTACTAAACTGGACTGACTCAACCCATTCCCCAATAACATAACTCTCCCCATTCCCACTTAAAAATCTTTCTTTAATCATAATCACATTAACAAACTATGGCCAGAAAATTAATTCATTTTGAATTTTTTGTACATTTTTATTTGTTTTATCTTCTTCTCTGCTCTCTATCACCGTTTTTTTCAAAATAATTTCTCTATTAATTTTTGCAACCAATTTATCTGGTCAATTTTGTTCTTTTTCAAAATTATATTAATGCGTATGTCACTTTTCTCATGTCGGATTGAAAAAAATTCATGTCATTAATTCATCAAATTACTCTGCTCTAAAAACCCATCTTGAAAATTTAAATTTTTAATGTATTTTGATACTGGTGAAGAATCTCCGATAGTTCTCCCCGGGATATCTTCTATTTTCATCAAGGTCTATTTTCAATTACAATTTTACAATAAGTGCTCGCCCGAGTTTGCCTTTTAAGCAATTCATGTAAAGGAGTTCTTTCGTCAATGCTTATTATCGAAATACCTTTACGGGAGTTTCTACAATGGACTTTTTTGATATATGATTCTCTAACAACTGATAATGACGTCGTTTTATTCGTTAGAAGATTGAATAAACACCAAGACATTAGCTAATAGAAATATGCCACGTAATTTAACTAATTAATTTTATTTTAAAATTCAAACCGCTAAATAAGGGTAAAATGATCCAATAGGTTAATTGTAAAAGCGTTTTGAGTCCGATAGATTAACTATAAGGGCATTTTGGATTCAATAGGTTAACGAAGGGCATTTTAGGTCCTTTTTAAACTAGGTAAACGACATTTTAAGTTTTTGCGTAAAAATTAAGCTTTTAAGCCATTTGAAAAGGCTATCCTATGCTGGCAACACCGTTGAGGAATTTAGGTACTTGGGAAACCCGCATTCCTCTCAGTGCTTTATAATCCTCCCTAAATTGATGTAGATATAACTTAGGCTCATAATATATTGAAAATAATGCATAGACTAGCAAGCTAATGTTGTTTAACTATCAGTGTCTGAGATTAGGCTAGTTTTGCATTTTGAAAATCGCAACTGTGTTGTCTTAATTATTCTTGATACTTGAACCTACTCTTATTTTAGGTGTTCTCATGACTTGTACTTGAGATAATTTAACCATTGGATAACATATACAATTTGGGTAAACAAATCATGAAGATTTCTCAAATTTAACATCACTCAGGGATACTTGCTTCATGGAAAATAGAATTATCATGTAATTTATGTTTTAAATTAACAAGAATATAAGAAAGAATACCAATTCATAAGTTGGAACAATTATAGTTTTGAAATAGAAGACCTAACCCTGAAGTACTTGAGATTTCATATTTCTTAAACGTAGTTTTAGGCATAGGGACAGAAAGAGTCCACCATTGAATATCCTGCGTACCTGATTAGGAGTTATCCTTGAAGAATTCGTGAGGGTAGACTCTTGAAATTTGAGAGGCCTAGTTTTGACTTGAAAGAAATTAAACGTTCTTTTCTTTGAGACTCTTCTAACTTGGAATGTTATATGTGTAGAATGAAGAAAATCTTCTAAGTGTTGCTTAAATATGTCCTAAAAAATAATTAAAATAACATAGTTTTTGCCATAGTAGTATTAGAAAATCACCCAAATACCCCTAGGATTAAATGAATAAAAGGTTAAATTTGTACTGTTGTCAAATAGCGTGAGGCTACAAAAACTTTGTAGTGTCACGGGTGAGGCTCCCAAAATTTCCTAGCATCACATTATGAGGTCATTGAAAAAGTCGATTTGTGACTTTCTGAAATTAGTTCATGACGTGAGACTTTCAAATTCTTGTAGATGCACGATGTAGAAGTTATTTTAAGGTAAATAAACCATCATTTAATATCTATGCCCATCCCTAAACATTTTTTAATAGGTTTAGGGCTTCCACGACTTGATCAAGGGCTCAAGATGCTGGGAAAGAGAACTGGAATGAGAAATCACATTTCTATAGTGTATCATCTAGCCATGAAATCTGTAACTGACTAGAATAGTATGCCTATTTTCGTGAGGTGTAACAATCACCACACATTCATTAATTTAATTGAGCTACTTAAATAAAGAACTAATAAACGTACACTAATAATGAAAATAAGAGAGAAATGCCACTTTGTTCAATAACGAACCCACCACCTAATGATTATACAAATCCCTTGTATATTAATCTTTTCTTGTTTATTGTCAGCGATTTTAATTAAAGTAGTTAATAATTAACAAAGGCAGTAGCTTTCTTGATTAAGAAGTTTGCACTCTCTCAGAATGGTTAGCTAATATTTCAGCGAGTCTTGAATACGCACTTCCTCATGAAATCGCCAGAAACAGCCATTTTAATGTGCTCGGATCGGAGTAGTGACAAAGACATAAGTTTCATCAAAGGGTTCTAACTATAAAGTAGTTAAGAAGCAAAAATTAAAAGATAAGGAAAAAATCAACCTTAGACCATTAATTTTAACTCATATTGTTATGCGTCATTTAACATTTCTTCTCCTTTTTTCCTGTTTCATCGAGTCCTTTTAAAATTTCTTGCTTACCAGGTACATTCATATCAGCATATTGTTATGTAAAGACAAATGACATTTTTAGCTTGAAATTAATGAGGACATGGTAACATTTTACTAATTACCTGATGTATCATTATTTAGAAGTCTGTTTTAACAACGAAAATACAAATACAAAAGGTTCATTTGGTATAAAACATAAAATCAGTTATGGTTTTAAAAAGAAAAATATCTATCCATAAATGTAGTAAAGTGAAAATATGAAAGCTGTTACACTTTAGAAAGAAAAAAACTTATCCATCTATAAATGGAAGGATATTCTCACGTCTCTCTCCCTCTTTGTGTTTTATAATTTCACCTTTCTTTCTCTTTCTCCTTTTTTTTTATATTTTATATTTTTTTTTTATCAAAGACACATTCTATATAAAATTTATTATTTTTATTTGAATGATTTAGTCTTGAATAATTTAATGGATCTTTTATATTTTTATATATGTATTATTTGTAGTTGTTTGTATTTGTATATCGATTTTATCATTTGTATTTATGTATAAACAAATAGCATGTAGTCAACTATAAAATACAAATATAAAACAAATGATACAATAAAAAAATAAATGATGTACTCAGTATACAAATTCAAATACAAATATAAAAATAAATGAAATAATGAAAGTAACTACAACTATAACTACAAATACAAATACAAAATAATTTTTTAAAAAATAAATAATACAGTCAATAATAAATAAAAATACAAGTAGGCAAACTTTATCTCTTCCTCTAATCGTAAACTTGCTTCTTCAACTCATTGCCGCAGGCGTCAGCGCTGCAACTGATATCTCCACGGTCGAATTGTAAAACTTTATAAATAGATCTAAATTTGTGAATATCAAAAAATAGAGTAAGTTTTTTTTATTCGCTCGATGTGGGGGTAGGGGTGTTAATAGTGGGGAGGACATGTAGAGATGGTTAAGGAAGAATCCAAAGAAAACTAATGAATTGGTTTATGGGGTGGGCCGGGAAGAAAATGACTGGTGTTGTCTAACAGATGTTAAAGATTTCAGAGAGAATTAGGAGGAAAAGGATTTGAAAGATTTAGGGGCAAAAAGTGGTAATAAAGTTGAAAAAAGAAGCTTAGAAATATAAATAATAAACTATGTATTTGTATTGTAAGTACCCGATTGTCCTATTTCTTTAACATCCCCTTGTTCATAGAGCAAGTCCTTGGTTGTGACTTAAAGGTCAACCTTTGAGCTAACACTCAGTAGAATCCTATTTGTTTGTCAAGAGGAATCTAAAATAGAGTAGACCACCTTCTACCTTGTGTAGCTAGCAGGCTAAAACATCGATTTCAATTTCTTTTCTCGCCGTGACATTGGCCTCCACTTCCGAATGCCACCGGATATAAATATTTTTTTAATTAAGCTTAAAATATAAACCTATTCCAAATAAAAGATTCTTAAAGTCCTTATTCCAAATTGTATTGTTAATATGGGTTTATGGTGGCTTAAATAAAAAAGCCTCAACCTCTAAAGCAATCAAACATGTTAGGTGATCACGTTTTTCACAACATGAACATGAATTATGATTTGACAGGATAGGCATTCTCTATTTCTTTCTTTCTTGCTAAAATCTTTTTCATTTAGGGTGTCTTTAGTACCGACGAAAATAAAAATAAGCTTCTTAAAAAGTAACAAAAATAATTTTCTTTTAAAAAGTATAGAAAACATCTGCTATCACTCTCACTCATTTTGCTAAATTTTTTTATTCACCCCTTGCCCTTTACTCCACTGCTCCACCCAACCAAAAAAAAATAACTTTTTTTCAGTTTTATTTTCTTAAACCCCTACCTCGATCCCCCCTCCCCCTCGGTCCCACCAAAAAGAATTATAGTTTTTTTATTTTTATTTTTCTAAAAATCTTATCTTTTTTGCTTTTCAATTCCTACCCTCGCACCCTCGTTCTACCCACCCACCCCCTGTACCTACCCCACACGTTATAATCCTCTGTCCTCCCATTCTTCCATACCTCTATCATTTATGTAAATTAAGTCCAATATTAATAAAAAGTTGATTGGATGCTCGAATTTAGTTTTACCAAATACTTTGACAGTAAAAAAATAACAACTAAAATTACTCAAATATTGGCTCCTATAATGTGAAGGAACAATGATGTGGAATAATATTAAGTAAAATTTCATTATGTTATCAATTATGGAAGCAGAGATTTTGTGATATTATGTCTTGAAGTCACTATTCACGCACATTATTGAAGAACTTTATCTCAGAAAGTAGCGTAATTAAAGTCATTATCAAGATGCTGAAATTTATGATGATAATATTATAGTAGTATTCTCCTCTAAGACAAATACTTGAAAGGTATCAAATTTATGAAATGAAAGTACTTTGTTGTTCAAGAAATGATTCAGAAACAAAGCCGTCAACTAAAGTGATCTCATGATTATACATCTGTAAATAAAAATTTGCGACCAAAGATATTTAAATCATACTTGAATAGAATGAGTTACACTTGTGATTAATGTATTTACTATGTTTTGATTCTATTATAATACCCCAAAATTTTAAATCGTTTCTTGCATGTGACTTTGAGCCTTAATGTGAGCTAGATGGTTGTATTCCTCTTAAAGATTTTCGATGTTCGGTTTGCATGTTTGCCCTAGAAGTAGGACTATACGTGCTTACTTTAATATGAGTTTTAACCAAGAAGTGTAACCGACTTTCTTTGGATTGATAATCCTTGTTAGTCTGGTCTGGTATACTCTGGAGATCCTGTAAGGATAACGGGCTTGACTCCAAGAGACAACACCATCTTGTATAAACGAAATATTGCTGGTGCTTTTCCTTCGAGCAACCATGCATTAAAAATCGTACTGTTGAAAGCAATTGCACTGAAAATCAAATGCATAAGTAATGAGATCACTTGAAATGGAGTTTAAGAAAGAACGAAAGATTTTGAAACTTGTAATTTAAAATAACTCATAGTTATATATTTATGTGACCATAAATTATTTCAGACTACTTCACTCTCTAGACATTTCATATTACTTTACATAAATTGAAGGAGACTTTGATGTTGAAGCATGTTTACAAGTAAGAGTCATAAGGCCGGACTTGATGATATTTCCAAGGTAACCATAAGCTTGAATTGAGAATTGAAGTGTTATGAACTATTTGACTTACTATAAGGTTTTTAGCCTAACTAAAAGAATGTGTAGTTTTGAGTGTTTTGACTAATTAAGTTCAATTTTGAGTTAAAATCTTTTAAAAAATCTTTTAAATATCGAAATTACAGATAGAGAAAGAGTAAGAATATTTTTATGAGCTAATGATGTTATAGTCTATTCCCAAAGAAGCTAAACGAGTTATTTTTTAAGAGGCTAAGATATGATTTGCCTAAAGAGGCTAAGAAAGTTATACTTGATCAGTTGTTAATTAAAATATTTTCAATGATCAAGATTTCAGGAGTAGGCGTCTCAGTTTTAGTAGTATTAGTACTGACGAGTTTTGTTCGAAGTTTCGATTCCATAACTATGTTTTCAATCATAGAATTATATATTATGGCCCAATAAGAGTATGTAAAAGTACCTAATTGGATCCACTAGGTTAATGACTAGTAATGTAACTATGACGGTGTATAATGCACTCATTAAATCTGTGGTAGTGTATAATGCACTCATTAATGGGGATGCAGGCTAAATTTCATGTCTACTCATAAGGTCTTATATGTCTATTATAAAACCTCCCACATTTGTTCAGCATTAGATTTTGAAATATGGTTTAAACTAAATGTATTTTATCTTATTAAAGATAATGAAGTTTACAGAGGATTTTTGAATCTTTTCTATATATTTTGGAAATATGAAATTCTATATTATAAATTGTGAGATTTCTTGAATTTTTATATGTTGAAATTTGTAGTTTGGAGTCAAACTTCCTATTTTCATAATTGAAAGAATTGTCTGTTTTACTTCATTTATGAATTTATTATTTATGATGAGGTTTGAAGCTTTCCTTTAAATACTTGATGTTTTAAGTGCAACCACATGTCAACATAGTAGTGACATTCAACTTGTGGAAGAATAATAGAGAGTAAAGCTTATAAATAAATGACATTATTGCATATTATTGCTTCTTGATATCGAGAGCAGAGTCAGAGTCAGAGTTTTTCACGCATTGCATAGCCGAGTTCATGATCTATTTATATTATGATAGAAGGATATTGATATATCTTGTTCATGTTACCTTTTCATACGCTCAATACATCCTAATTACTGACGCATACTTTATGTTGTATGTTGTTTACCGTGTAGGTCAAGCCATCCATCCGGATATTCACAGTTGACTTAATTAGCATCCTAAGGAGAAATAGAAGTTGGTGAGTTCCCATTTGGCCGGGGAACCCGAGCTAATGTTTCATTCCTGTACTTTTATTAGAGCTGAGATATTATAAGTTATTCATTTCACTTTATTTTGGCAAGCTAAAGGCATCGTTCTATCATTTCAGATTCATCTTGTAGTGGCTTTCAGACGTTGAGATAGTAAATTTGAATTGGGGTTTTTATACTCAATGATATACTTCTTATTCATTCATGTGAGATGACTCATTACTTTATGATTTTACTTATAAATTATTTCCGCCGAGTGCGAGTGTTAGAGCTACGCATAAGTCAAGGATCCAGCCAAGGCTATTGAGGTAATTTAGCGACTGAGGATACCCGATCCCGTTCAGGAGGTGACTCGGAGCGTGCAAACTATAAACTTATTTATGTGTTTTGGATATACATCAATGGATTATTGGTCCTCATAATAGTGTATACATTATTATTTTAAAATATTATAGGAAAAGTTCCAATGATATATTATTATGGACCATAATATTAAATGTTGTATCGCTTATGATTTTGGTACAATAAGTAGCAGGATTGCTAGAAGGTAGAGTTATCTAGATTCTTTTCTTGCAGATGTATCCAAAAAAGTTTCTAGAATCACCCTTGGACAAATATAAACAGGGATGGCACTACGAATATGTAATCAACCAAAACAAAAAAAACAATCCAATACAGCTAGGCTTCTTCTATAACAAGTCCTCATGTAATATCTTCCTTCTATTTTCAAAGCTTCCTCTTTCTTAGTTGAATCTTCTAATCTCTGTTAATAATCTTGGGCCAGCAAAAGATCTCCTTGATGATACTTTCTTCTGCATTCTCTACAGTATTCACAGATTGCAAGGGGAGCAGAGCTTGAATTACCATTATGCTATTTACAGGTCATGTTGCCTGATATGTTCAAGAATAAAGTTGTGGATGCAAAGACCTCTGGAAGTGATTGAAGAAAATAATAATCAGCTTTTAAAGAGTCTTAAAAAACCAAAAATGTATGGCAAGTAACATGTTACCAACAATTTAACCACCGAGATTGATTCTTATATCGATTATCCTGAGGGAAGAAATTACCGACGGCACCAAGCAAGAAATTGAAGCCACAAAGGAGAAGAAATCGTTCCAAGGAAACAAAATCTGGTTCATCAATGCTTCTCCATGTTTAGCAAGATATGCCGAGCTGAGGATGCTATCACCACAACATTTCCAGAGGGGGTATGAACCAAATTCATGTGATATTTTCTTTCTCCTGTTTGTTGTGTAACAATTTCCATATTGCATTAATGTGTTGTTGTGATTGCTCCAATATCTCTATCCCCTTTTTAAAATTGTTTGGCAGGTCATTTTTAAGCTGGGGGTCTTTCGGAAACAACCTCTTTATTTCTTCTAGGTAAAGGAAAAATCAGCATATACTCTACCATCCCAGACGCACTCGTGTAATAACACTGGTATGTTGTTGTTGTTAACTTGTTTAGACTCAGTTTGGTTTTGATGAAATTTCTCCTCAATTTCAATCAAAGCTCAACTCAGCTGGATCTGTCAAGCCGCTGTATGGTGTTTTTCAGGAGTTTTCTCAAGCCTTAGGATTGGTTGCTACCACTGACAAAAGCTCCAGTTAGTTTGGAGGGGTGCCAGCTAATACTCAAGCAGATATCCTTCAAGAGTTGGGCTTCTCACAGGATGCCTACCTTTTAAGGTATCTAGGAGTCCCTCTTAGTACTAAAAGGGTATCTATCCAACAATACCAACCACCGGTTGATAAGATTATGGGTAGAACACAAAATTGGACATGAAGGTTCCTCTCGTATGCAGGAAGAGCACAATTAATTAGGCGTGTGTTGTTCTCCATTCAAGTGTTGTAGTCCTAGGTGTTTATCATCCCCAAAAAGGTTGTCCAGTGTATTGAAGCATTATGTAGATCATTTCTTTGGACTGAAGGAGCAGGTGCATCCAGGAGGGCTTTGATTGCTTAGGAACATCTTTGTACAGTTGTAGGTCTCGAACTGCAAGAGGGCTAAATATATTGGACGTATAGGGATAGAACAAGGCTACAATAGGTAAACTGCTACAGAATCTGAGTACTAAGAAGGATAAGGCTACGGGTAAAATGGATTCATGTGTACTATGGGAAACAGGGGACCTTATGGGGTGTTATATTTCCTCAAGCATCAATGATGGTGAAAAATACTTCCAAGTACACAAAGCTCTTGAAGCTATTGGCTGGAATGAGGACTATGTTAAACAGAGACAAGTTTTCCATAAAGCAGCTCTATAAAGTTCTTAGAGGAGTATACCAAAAGGTGGAATGGAGGAGACTGATTTGCAATAATACAGCTTGCCCCAAGTGGAATACTATATTTAGCTCTGCACAATAGGCTTCTCAATTCTCACAAGTGATAGACTAGCTGCATAGGTGAGTGTGGAGGATGTTCAGTGTGTCCTCTTTGGAACTGAGAATAAGAGCCATAGTGATTTATTCTTTAGCTGCTTGTTCTCATCTCAGGTTTGGCAGTTGGTTCTTAGATATCTTGGGTGAACACCTACTGTAAAGACAAGCAACCAAGAGATGATGTA
Source organism: Withania somnifera (assembly GCA_039654485.1). Classification (NCBI taxonomy): domain Eukaryota; kingdom Viridiplantae; phylum Streptophyta; class Magnoliopsida; order Solanales; family Solanaceae; genus Withania; species Withania somnifera. The sequence goes on from JBDJHY010000097.1 coordinate 9,217,969, forward strand.
TATAGAATGGCAATGGCTGCTAGTGCCTATCGTATTTAGCAGGAGAAGAACCAAAGAATTTTTCAAAAGACAAAAAGAACTTCTGCAATTAGGGCTATGCAATAACCTGAACCAATAATTGTGTTATTTGGTTATTGGTTTAATAGCTCAGGTATTGGTTCACTCTCCTATAATTATTGGGTTATTAGTTCGTGTCCAGTTTGGCCATTTTTCTTTTTGGCGGAACCGATATCCTGATAGATATTTATTTATTTAATTATAATTCTACCCGTACTTGACTAATTGATTTAGGGAGTTTGGATACAATTTTGTTCATTTCTCATTCTCACTTCAAAGTTCAAATCCTTCACTTTCGATAGTGGCTACTCTTGCCAATAAATCACAAACCAATTTCTCCTAACTGAGATTATATTTCTTATGTCATGATTTCAGTTATCACATGCTGCCTATTGGAATAGAATATAGATTCAAAATTCAGTAATATAATGGTGTGTGCTTCTTCGTCTTAGTATCGTCTCTATCATGAAACAAATCCACTGAGCTTGCACTATATATGAGATACTTACACTTTCAATTGCATTTTGTGTTTTAGTGATTCTCAATGATAATTTTTCTAGTGAAATTTTAATGGTTAACCCGATGACCAAACCGATAACAATCAATAACCAATTAACCGATATCTTAATGGTTTTTTAACGGTTTATCATGTCTAAAACCGATAACCGATAAGTTTCGAAGCCGAACGCACCGACCATTGCACAGCCCTACATGCAATGTTGGTTAAACAGGGGGTTCAAGACTCAATTTTGTACTGAAAAATCTATTTTTTCCCCATGTAATTGCTGGATGTTTAGCTTACCTGATAGTATGAAGCTTCTTGTCAACAATGCTAGATAAGATTGAGATGACAAATGGTTGTTACAAACTGAGGGATGTCCAGATCTTTTTTTTTTTTTTAGATTTATAATTTCTACTTAGTAATAAATTGTCTATTTACAACAACAACATACCTAGTATATTCCCACACTTTGTGGGTCATAGAATGTATGCCGTCCATACCACTACCTAGATCAGGTAAAGAGGTTGTTTTTTGAAGACCCTCAGCTCAAGACAGTACAATATACAAAATATAAAATAAAATCTAAGCTATAAACTTTAAAAATATAAAAACACATAATATACTGGCAAGGCATAATGAGAAGAAAAAACAGTAAGCAATATGAAAAACAATATGATAACGATAAATGCAAGGCTATCAACAAATATTAGTAAACTCACACAACATGAAGCAACCAACCTACCCAAGACTCTGGGAGACAGACTTTACACTTAAGGTACTATGACTCTTAAACTTCTACCACAACAAATATACTACCTAACAAAACTAACCCTTAACCTACTATCATGATACCCGTCCTCCAATTTTTTCTATCTAGGGTCATGTCTTCGCTAAGCTGTAACTTCTTCAAGTCCTGTACTATCACCTCTCTCCAATATTTTTTTAGTCTACCTCTTCCGCTCTTCAACCCATCCCTCGCCAACCTATCACACCTCCGAACAGGGTCATTCGTACCCCTCCTAAGCACATGTCCGAACCATCTCAATCTCACCTCCCACAACTTATCTTCCACTGCACTCACCCGCACCATACCTCTAATAACATCATTGCGGATCCTATCACACCTAGTAAACCCACATATCCATCGCAACATCCCCATCTCTGCCACCTTTAACTTCTGAATGTGAAAATTTTTAACAGTCAACACTCTGCCCACATAGCTGGTCTAACTGCCACTCCGTAAAACTTATTTTTCAGTTTAAGGGGCACTTTGTAAATCGTTTATTTACATTAACTACAGCAGAAAATAGTGCAGTGGGAGAGGGATATCTTCATTACAACATAGTTTTGTTATTCCCAAACCTAATGGTCACTTTAACTAATTTAATCTTAGTTGATGGATTCATACTGTTAAAAAATGGGGTTAATTCCCTATCCATCAGGCTCACAGAAATATACAATTTATCATAGTTTAAGTATAGAAACCTTAGTCTACTAGTCTTTTTCTGCATTAGTCTACTTAAAACTTTCAGCGTTTTCTCCACGAGTGCAACTCTGAGATCACCTATTTCAAGAATTAAACATATATAGTTCCTCAGGTTCAGACGTCTTACACCTTTCACACGAGATCCCTGGGGAAAGGTGTGGACATCTTTTCTGGTACTTCTCAATGGAGCAGACAATTTTCTATCAAGATGAGCTAACTGTCTATGTCTCAACCTCAAATTCCTTTTACTTTTTGTTGATATGGGCGTGTTAAATTGATTTAGGAACTAACTCAACCCCACCGATGTGGGACTTCTTCATTCTTCGCCATAAAGCATACTGAATAAATCAGACTACTTTAACACGGAATGCTTCTGGAAAGAACAATGGAACTCTTTAATACAGCAGAGTACAGAACAGAAGCATATCTGATACATGTATGCGCTCAAATTTAAGGAAGATAACATTATGAAATACACAATCATAACAAATGGTCCAGTCATATATATATTTTTTTTCAATCAACCATGGTCCAGTCATTTAGTGTTTAACTTGCAAGAAAATTATAAAGATAAAGAGCAACACAACCTAAGTAAAAATCAGGTCCTTTAATCATTACAAGGAACAGAACAGTGACTTAACTTATAAATGGACGACTTACAAGTGATTTTCCCTTGCTTACCACTACTTGAGAGTCATCACGTGTACACCATTTTCTCTGGAACTTAATATTCAATAGCCCCTACTGCAAGCAGAAGCAACTCAGTGTGATTTGTGAAGCAGATCAATGATGTCCAAAGTAGCATAAGACTATAATATTACTTAGTTGGCTGAAGACTTCCTTGACAGTGTTCTTTAAATTTTAAACTATTGTTAGACTGTTAGTACATCATGAGGCAACTAAAAAAACACACAAAGAAAAACACAGCACATAACATAAAGATAGAAATCTTTTAAACTGTATAGGTAGCAATAACTTGAAACGGCAGGAGTCTTACAGATTATTATAGATGAGGACACTAAGGCATCCATTCCCCATGCTCTCCTGTTCTTCTTGAATTTCTTTGACGGATTTAGCAGCAGATATACTATCATTCAACTCTATTGACTCCAAGGTACATATTTCCCCAAAGTCTTGAGGGATTTCCTCCAGGTTCGTACATCTTTTCAGAAATAGGTGTTGCATCTTGGGGAAGTTAACACTACCAACTACCCAGTGCTTCAGACCTGTCCAACTGATTAGGAGGAACTTAAGTTGATTGAAAATCTCTTCATCATTTAATCTCCATACATCACCAACAAATCCGTTGTGTTTAATTTTAAGCACCTCAAGGTTTGGCAACATTACAATATTTGCCATGTCTTCCCATGGAAAACTAGTATAACATAAAGTCAACCTCTTCAGTGATGTAGGCAAAGCATACTTACTCAGGATTCGGGAAGTTTGTAGCCCGTCACCCCTGAACTTCAAGATCTCAAGTTCTTTTAAACACGAAAGGCTATTTAGGTGTTCTCCCTCCATTTCCATTAGATGATTTCCAATAATTTTCAGCTTTTTAAGATTGGGAATAGCAGAAAATAATTCAAAAGTGCAGCCAGTCAAAGCTCGTTTGATGGACTTGGAAAAGAAAAGAAGTCACTGATATGAAGATGCCTTAAGTTTCTCATTTTCCAAATTCCCATAGGTTATCTTTAGGTAATAAACTTTCAACTAGGTGACCAAGAATGAATATCTGCAGATTATTAAGCTCAGAAATTGAACAGTGAATATCATAATGACAAGTGAATTGAAGGTATCTGAGTTGTACTAATTCTGTTATCTGAAGTGGGAACTTTGGAAATGTAACATTAAGGATCGCTAACAATCTCAGCAACTTGAAGGACACCAAAAGAGGAGCTTGTAAATAAAATCCATTGAAGAAGTACAGCGTTCGGATGATGCTGGATAACTTCAAAAAAGCAGCCTGATCGTGTGAATGGAAACTGTAGTGACGAGCACTTCTAAGCTTCTTTTCCGAAGGATTAGTGGCTTCATTTAGTCTAGTAACCTGTAGGAACTTCTCTTTTTCAGCTTCTTGAAATCAAGTCACGAATCAGATCATGGACACTACATGTTTTTTGCCTCGCCATGAAAGCTCCTGTTTCTAGCCATTACCAGATTCCTGCTAACAAGATCCTCCAAACAATCTCTTCCCCCTAATTCTTCTGATAGAAAACCCTCAGAAATCCATAAGTTGATCAATCTCACAATGTTAACATCACTGTCTTCCGGAAAGACTCCCATGTAAAGGTAACATGGTTTAAGATGATCAGGTAAGTAGTTGTAACTCATAGCAAGCACTCCAAGACATAAATCGGATTCATTAGCAGCAACTTTACTTACACTTTTGGCAACATACTTCCAACTTTCTCGTGTTCTAGAAATTTTAGAGAGATGTCCCGCAACCACTAGAAGAGCTAAAGGCAATCCTTGGCATCTTTGTGCTACTTGCATTCCGATATGTACTAATTCAGGAGGACATGCATGTTCTAAACCGAACACTTTGTCACAAAGTAACTTCCAACTATTATCTGGATTTAAGAGGCTCATTTCATGAGGATTGCTGTCAGGATCTGCATGCTTAGCAACCTCTTCTTGCCTACCAGTCAAAATAATTCGGCTCCCATCGTTATCATCTGGAAATGTTCTTGTCATAAGATCCCAGACATCAGTACTCCAAATATCATCCATTACATCAAGATACCTCCTACACTTTAACCTTTCATATATCAGATCCATTAACAGATCATTTGACTCTTCACTGGTCTCATCTGAAGTACAACGAAGAATGTCCAACAGCATACCTCTAATCCAATATTCTTGAGATACTGTCACCCAAATATGGATGTCAAAACGATGCCTAATTTCAAAATCATCAAATGCCTTTCTAGCAAGAGTGGTTTTTCCTATTCCCCCCATTCCTACAATTGGGATAATCTCTCGAGTTAATACTTTCCCTTTTAGTCTTTCGATTATTCTCACAAGGTCATCTTCAAGACCTACGACAATATTTTCTGGATTCAGTTTTGCAACATATCTAGAGGACTGACCAGGAAACAAATCACCCCTTTGCACATCCTCATTTGTAGAATCACCATAGTCTTGAGATTCATTTGTACCAAAAGTACTTCCCATCACATTCCTCTTCAAAGCATCAATCTTTTTTACAAATGGTAGCAGGGTTTTGCGCAACGCCTCTCTTTCTGTTTGTTCATTAAGGACTTTATTTCTTTCAACCCTACTTCCCATCATCTCACTCTTTAGAGCATCAATCTTTCCTACAAGTGTTCGCAAGAAGGTCTTGGATAATCCCTCTTTTTTCAGTGTTCCATATAGCTTTAGTTCAATCACGTCTTCTGTTTTTTCCACTGCTGTTCTAATCTCTCTCTCCAACTCCTCAAACTTTCCACAATGTTTTTGCCTTTTCTTGCTAGTGTTGTCAAGAAAG
>JBDJHY010000097.1:9259290-9278838 GCA_039654485.1 Withania somnifera
ATTTCGGATTCAAAAAGGAGACAATAAGGTTTAGGATATGCAAATTAAGGAGGTCCTAAAATGGAGGAGAGGTTGGAGGAGCAAAGGAGGAAAGGAGAGGCATTTAAAGGGTTCAAAAGGTCCTTGATATTTGTAGAGTTAGTAAACTTTTCCTTCTCCAACTCAGACACTAGATAAGCAGCTACAACCTTAAGCTTTTCATTTTTCTTCTTCAGCCCTTGCAAACCCAGCAGGAGGAAGAGGATGCCTCTGTGGGGTTCTCAGCCTTTTCCCCCTCACGAAAAGCACTCCCAAGAACTCCCTCAATAGTCCCGCCAGAAGTAATAGGTACCTTTGTGGGGTTCTCAGTCTGTTCCCCCTCATACTAATCATTCTCAAAAACTCCCTCAATCACTTTGTATATATTATCAGTTGTATCTCCATATGTTCCCCCTTACTAGAGACATCTAACACTACTGTAGCATCTTCCTCACTACTGGAATACTCTACCAGTTTAACAACATTCTTCTCTCTAGAAGGTCCTTCAATAGCCAGAACACCACTTGACACACTTCCCTTCTTTATTCTCACTACCTTCTCCTTTATTTAAGACACTTTCAGTGAATGTGCAGTCCATGCAAGGCTCTTTATGAGGAGCTCTAAATGTAGCAATTTCAGCATTCTTTACAATCAATTCAGCTCTGTTCCTTTTTTTTTTATCACCTTAAACAGGCTAGTTCATCCTCTGACATCAATAAGTATGACCAATAGTAGCATCCCAAAATTTGGTGATGACTCTACTCCTCAAGACAAACTTCTTTGCTGAAGTTGACTGTTCTTGCTAAATCTTCATGAGCATGAGAGAAAATATCATCATCCGACTCTATTTGTACCTTAGATACCTTTTCTTCAAAATGTAACTCCTTTTGTATATTGAGTCCAAAAAGAAAAGGAAGCTTTTTTGCAGGTTCCCATTGATTTCCCCCTAAATAGATGCATCTTCTTATTTGAACCCATCAGAAGGAACAAGTCCATCGTGAGGTCATCCTAGAATTCCCCCTCATTTGATGCATCCCTACTAACACCTTCATCAGCCTCAACACTCCTAGGAATAATAGCACTTCGTACAGTCAATTCCTTCTTTCTTTGAGCCATAGATGGAACATCGAGATCCACCATAGACACAGATCAATGAACTCCTGAATGAAGGAAGAGCTTACAATGTGGCTAACAAAAGGTTGTATGAGAAGACAAGTGAAAACTGAGTTTAAATAGGACTCAATCTTGAAAGTGACTATTTTGAAATGAAGAGTCCAAAAGAATTGAAGAGTTTTTCCTTGGGACAACATATGATGGGACTAGAACTATCAACTTAATCAAAAAGTAGTCATGAAAATTGACTTCTAATTAATAGAGAAAATTTGATGATTATAGAGACCTATGGCTGGTAAAATTCTTCCTAAGAATTTTTGGAAAGAAATAGGTTCAAGTGCACTTGTTTTTCAATTTCAAAACTAACAATCAGTGATAATGCACATACCTTGGTCAATGTTGTAGTACTTAATCCATCTTCCATTTTCCAACCATTTTCCTGTAGCAAATGCAAATACAATATTATATCGCATGAGTATAATTGACTTAGAAGATGGTATAGAGACATACAATTAAATGTACAACATTGAGCAAGAAGCTTTAACTAGAATATGAACTTTGTACAATGCTCTTTAGCCAGTCATTGGGAGATACTTATGTAACCTTAATCATCCCCAACTCCAACCTATTCCTTTTCTAGTTTTCCTTTCTAGTACATTTTGTGAATATTCCAGCAATCTATTTTTCAGTGACGCATGAGATCAAGCAAGATCCAAAAGAGTGTTCTACACATATAGTACTTTTTTTGTCCACAACAAAAGCAAAATTGATGCCTTTGGGATACCACAACACCTGATTATTTATTTCCTTCAAGTATCATACACTGCTTTTAGGTGGGACTCTTTTGGATCGACATGAGCTCTACCACAGATTCCCACACCAAACAATGTAACATGCCTTTGAATCCTTCATCTTCAGCCTTTGGGTAGTTTCACCCCTTTTTTCAGTTAGAATTTCAGGTTCCTCATATCCTTCAGAACCTGTTTCTTTTACCTGTTCCTCTCTGATAGATTCAGAGACTCTTCGTGATTCATGATTATCCTTGTCATCCTCAAATCTTAATGTTAGGGAAACATATCATTAAATCCTTGGAGACTAGTTCCTTTTCAGTTAACTCGGGCTTGCACGTCCAGGTCTTTTGTGCCATAACAAGGAACATTGTCTATCATACTAAGATATACAATATTTTCACTGTACCAAATCCTCTAATCTAACCCTTTCTACCTCCTCGAAATGCAGTGTTTCTATCCTTTTCTACCATAAGTGAGGAATATTTTTTTATCTACAGTCATGTATCTAGAGCAGACGTTATCCATGTATCAATTCTGCCTGCTTCCTCTCACTTTTACCTGTCAAATCAAAAGTTAATTTTAGTAACCCAGGCAAGCTTGGATCCTTTTGTTTCATCAAAAAGATGAATAAGATTTCTTTTGGACCAGTTTGGTAGGTTAGAGGTTGAAACCTTACTTCCAGTGAACCACTTCCGTTGAGGTGTTGCCTTCGTTTTAAAGGTTGAGGCCGCTCTTCTTGTGAACCTGTTCCTTTTAAGTGGTATCTGCCTAGTAGTATTCCTATTTTTTCTATTTAAAATACTGTCTTTTTTTCTGTCTTGATTCTTTTGATTCACTGAGCATCCAGTTCTTATATGTCCAGTTTTACCACAAAAAAACATAGTGTAGCCTGATCATTATTTATTTTATCAAATCCTATTCCAGCCTTTTCACTATGTGTTCTACTTCCTAGATGAGTGACAATCATCTGAGAAGTGGTCCATTGGTTTGTTCTCTCTAGCTTGTACTTTGTTCTAGCAAAAGCTCAGCACTTACTCCTCTAATTTTTTTTATTTTCCTGGTACAAGTCATCTTTCACTTTCTTGAGTTCAGTTTCACATTTTTCTAGTTCATAACTCATTTTTTGATTGTTAGGGTTCTTAACAGCAAGAGTTGCAACTTCAAATTTCAAAGAGACGATCAAGGAATCAAGTTTAGAGACATGTTCCTTGAGAGTGGTTTTCTCCTTTTCAAGACTTATTTTGTGGTTACTAAACTCAATGTATTCATACATCAGACTAGTTAGAGCAACCAGCAGTTGTTCTTTATTATCAGTAAGTCTATTGCAGCTATTTATTAAGGTGACCATTAAGGTAGTCAGTTTCTTTTTAGAAAAGGAGTCTAGTTTGTCTTTAAGATCAAGAATACTTACTTCCTTTTCCTCATCTTCCGAGTCCTTATCTGAGTTTTCAAAAGCCATGAGAGCGATATCTTCAACTTCGTCTTCATCGGACTCATCCATGCTTGGTGCCCATCCTGCATATATTGCTTGGGAGGATCCCTCCTTCTTCCTTTTGTCTTGACCCTGTTTTCTTCTTTTGAGTTCTCTGTCGTTCTCCTTTTTCCATTCAGCTTCCCACATGGGACGGTCTTTGATCAGTTGATCTGTCTTTTCAGATTTATAATAGGCTTCTGTTAGGGGACATGGTCCTTGAAGCAGATCCTTTTTTTTCAATGCCTTCTTAAGAAACTTTTTGAAGTTGTTAGTGATGAGTGGCACATCTTTATAATCAAGGTCAGAATCATCACTCTCAGCAGCTTTAAATACTACAATTTTCTCTTTGTTGTTCTCATTTTTCTTATGTCCTTCCAGCTTCATTTCATAGGTTCTCAAATTTTCCACATACTCATTCAGTATCATTTCATCCAGATCCTTTGCTTTTCTTATTGTCGTGACATTCATGCCCAGTTTCTCGGAAGTGTCCTTAGTAGCTTGTCCAACTTCTCAGTGGTAAGGGTTTTTCTAAGTGAAACCAGTTCATTCACCACAGTGGTAAATCTAGAAACCATGTCCTAAAGTGACTCGCCATTCTTCATAGTGAAATTTTTGTATTTTGAGATCAGAAAAGGTCTTCTGAATTTTCTTACCTGAGTGGTTCCTTTATGGGCATTTACCAAGGTATCCCATAGTTCTTTTGCAGAAAAGCACCCAGAAATGTGGTTGTACTCATCAGGGCCTAGTTCACACATCAGAATGCATTTTGATTTAGCATTCTTGCTCAGCATCTTATAGTCATCATCAGTGTATTCATTATTTTCTTTTGGAACAACAACATCTGCATCGTTTCTTTTGGTAGAAAATTTTAGGCCTTCAGTAACTATGTTCCAGAGTTCATAGTCCTCGGCTTGCAAAAAGTCCTCCATCTTTTGTTTATACCACTGATCATATTGTCCATTGAACAATGGTGGCCTGTTTCCTTCACATGACTGAGAAGAGGTGCAAAGTTCATGATGTTTTCTCTTAAGTAATTAACCTTTTAATAAGAGAACCTGCTCTGATACCAATAGTTTAAATACACCTCTCTTCCGGAGCACGTGTAGGAACAGATCCTTAGGACTGTTCCATAGACAGAGTAAAAAACTGAAACTTAAGAACACAATAATTTATTGTGGTAAAACCCCGACTCACAAAGGAAAACAACCACGACCTGCACCTTTGTAGGATTTAACCCAACTTTACTAAACAATGAGTCTCAATACCAAGTTTAGATTACAAGCAATTTCAATTCTAGAAACTAACTCTAGTTCCTAACAATGTTCATCAATCACCCTTGACTGCGAACCCCAAGATCCAAGTTGCCCATAACTTGAATCAAATCAAAACAACTTCCTACTACAACGTATCTAGGAAATAAAAAGAGTACAACTCAATAACTTTCTAATAAAAAGCAACTAGACTAAGAACAAATTAAATATACTATCAGGGAAGTAGGTTCCTTTGTTTGGTACTTTTGTATCAGTTGCACTTTAAGCTCATAAAAACTGCACCCCATAATTGACTCGCTCAATTAGAATGTCTTCTTTCTTTTCTCTCTATTTGTGTGTCTCTTCCCTGTGAATATCCATGGGTACTTATAGTTCTTACTAGCTACTCACATGCTAGTAGAGTTCTAAATCCCCAAGGACTCCTATGCTCCAAGGACTTCTCACTTCATTCTAATCTCCTTGGATGCTTGGAATTCTCCTTATCATTTTTTTGCCTCTTTATCTTTATCTTCAATCTTCACTGCTTATCCCTTTAAAGAACCTTTTTTTACTAAGTTAACAAAGGTATTTTCACCGTGCGTTGATCTTTAGCTAAAAGGATCATATTCAGGCACCTGATTCTAATGTTCTGGTAAATAATCAAAACTTATTAAGTTTAACAAATTCTCCCTTTTTTATGATGACAAACCCTTGATCCTCTTATACTGTATATACCCTGAAGGTCAATACCAGCGTTCTCAAACTGAGATAGCCAACATGAAAGAACCTTGTAAAAGAACCATATTAGCACATTGGGTTACAAATTACATAGCAATAAAATTTTCACCTTTTGGCCTCATTAAACAGGTGAAGATAATATGCAGTATGAAGTTCAGAATTTGCAAAGCTTAAGACCATGAGGGCAATACTGATGCATTCATAAAAAAAACACTAAAGGAATATGTCATGAGAGACTGCAAGAGTAATTTGAAGAACAAAGATAGTGGTCCCTAAATCAACAAATATACTTCAATAGTATAACAAGTACATTAGCATAGAATAATCAAAAGAAGACCACATACGTGCACCAAAAGCAAAGGTAAGGCAAAACAAAGCAAAGGACCATGACTAGGCAGTAGAAGGTGGAGGGGGGAGGAGGAGGAATGGATGGAGCAACTGATCTAGAATGAATCAGGAGAGATTGAACGATGGCTTTTTATCGCTTGAGTTCATTCTCCATCTTAGCAATCTTGACAGCTTGATCTTCGTTCTTCTTTTTCATCCCCTGATGCTTCAAGTCGTAATTAATGTGTATGGTATCTAATTTTTTCGCATTAAACTCTACCAGAGAAACCAGTTCTTCTTTCTTTTCCATAAGGGCAACCCTCATTTTTCTCACAGTAGAGCTTTCCTTTCTATATGAGAGTAGTGGAGCAGTCTCATCAACTTCTCCAATAAGATCTTTAGTAGTCTGCGTTTGCCAATTGACAATGGGAATTTTCAAGGCAACAAATACTTTTCTCAACCAAAATCCATAAGGTAAGACATGTTTAGTCTGATCCTCCTTACTTGCCCCGTGTATGTGATACATCATATGTGCTGGGAGATTGATTTTTCTCTAGGTGAGGAGTAGCTCCATTACAGTGAGGTCCAATAAGTTGGCCTCAGTACGTTTTTGTCCTCTAGGGAGGATCATCTTGATAACCACATCAAAAAGTAACTTATGCGGGGGTGATATTTCCCCACTCATAACACTTCACTAACCTTAACAGTAGGGTTACCCGAGAACTTTCTAGTAATCTCCAATGATGAACTGATAGAGATCAAGTCGGTCAGTGCCCCTTCAAATACTCACACCATCCTACATTTGGAATTTTCAAGATGGAAGAAATTTGGTTAGCAATAAGCTTGAAGGTCACCCCATTGAGCTTGCTCATAATCTGATTAGGAGTACCATGAGCATGGATATAAAACTGAGTGAGTTTATTTTTCACTATTTTTCTTACGTGATCCCCTTGCATAAACAGATCCAACCCCTAAGCTCGGATTATCCTCATGAATTCTTCCATGTTTTCGTCAGCAACTCCTATGATCACTCTCCCCCTGATGATGGTTCTTTAGTTGAAGTTAGTTTTTCTCTTAGTAGACACACGAGGAGGTGACCACAGTATACTGGGGACACCAGAGGTTATATCCTCATCTTCTAAGGAAAGTTCAGTGTCTTTTCGCAAAGGATCACTAATAAGAACCCGTTCCTTTTGAGGGGAGGAGACCACACCCTTGCCTTTACTTCTTCTATCTACCTCTCTTGTCTCAGAAATTTCAATAGGCATAGGAGAAAATTTGGGTCTGGAAGAGGGTGTTTGTGGCTTATTAGAGAAGGAGGCCAATTGCTCATCTAGGGCTTCCTTCCTTCTCCTAGTGAACCTGGAAGGGGGTTAGGAGTAGGAGTAGGAGTAGGAGTAGGAGTGGGAACAAGGGGATCATCTTCAGGAATAGGAATCAGTTCCCCAGAGGCCTTCCTCAACATTTGCCTACTTCGCCTAATAAACAGTGATGCCAGAGGGGCATGATCTTCATTAGAGATGTTAGGAGAAAAGGGCTCTTTAGGATCAGACTCTAGTCTCTCAGTTTCCCCCAGAGGACCCAGCAGAGAGAACTACTTCATCTGAGGGGTTCCCTCCCTTTTCCCTTTTAACGGTAGCAACCACCTTGTCTCCCGCTTCATTCCTCTCATCAACTTGTTCTACCCCGAAGAACCCGACAGAAGGAACTAGTTTCTTTGAAGGGTTCTCTCCTATTTTCCTTAAATCAGTAACAATAATTTTTCCCCTTTATTAGTTCTATCAACAGTTTCTACAGTTTCCCCCTTACTAGAACTATCTTTCATAACACCTTCATCAACAACGATTAGGTTTTTATTTAGATTCCCAACTTACTCTCCCTCTCCTCAAAAATTTCTTCTTCTATCACATATCTCCCCTTACTAGTGTCTACCTCTCCATCGTCCTCACTAGTGGAGTAGTCAACTAATTTCATCCCAGTATCTTTGTGTGTTTCTACATTAATAGGGGCACCTATTTCTAAAACAGTAGATGTTTCTTCAGAAGCTCTTCCCTCCTTTACAGGACTAGTTACTTCTTTACTTCGATCCATAGGAGGAACTGACGCAAAATGTGGTTCTGAAACTGGGCTTTGTTCAGAGTAACAATAGTAAAATGGTTGCTCGAACTCAGGAAGTTTGGATGAACTGGTGGATAGTGATGGAGATTTTGGGGTATTTGAGGAAAAGGAAGATGAAGTCATTTCTAAGTTTGAGTATTTATAGAGGAAGTTGATGCGGGTAGGGTTTTAGGTATGGGATACGTAGACATAGTTTAATTAGGGTGAACCCTTTTTAAATGGGTATGGACGTTTTTAAATTTGAAGAGTCCCTGTAGAATACAACTTTCAAGAGAGTAAGACTCATTATGGGTGTATAATGTGATATGGGAAAGAGGTCATGATGGTATGACTTCTAGAGAATAAAGGGTGATTATAAAAATAGAGGGAGTTTGAGGTTTGAAAGGACACATGCCCACTATTTAATCCTATTTCAAATTATTCCATGATAAAGTACATATCTTGACTAATGAGTAATTAAGTAATTTGTTTATCCACTGCCTAGGCCTCCTTCTCACTGTAGCAAAAATCCACAACATATTTCTGGAGTATTTTATCAAAATTAGCACAGTAATATACAATTTAATATATATAATTGAGCAAGACAAAAATCAACTCTAATTAACAATATGTACACTTGTTCTTTAGCCAATCATGGAGGGATACTCAAGTGATTTTAATTATCCTCAGTTCCAACTTGTTCCTTTCATAAGGTTCCCTAGCCAATGCCTTAGTAAATATGTCAGCTATCTGCTTGTTCGTGGCACAAAAATTCATAGAGATCGCCCCTTTTTCCATATTATCTCTAAGGAAGTGATATTTAATATCAATGTTCTTAGTCCTCTTATGTTGTACAAGATTCTTGGATATGTTGATTGCACTTGTATTGTCATAAAAAAATAGGAACACATCTCACATCAACTCCAAAGTCATTTAGCTGTTGCTTGATCTAGAGAAGTTGGGCACAACAAGAGGATACAACAACATACTCAGCCTTGGTTGTAGATAAAGACACAGAGTTCTTCTTCTTTGTGGCTCTGGAAACAAAACATGATCCTAAGAAGTGTGCCATTCCCGTGGTACTTTTCCTGTCTACTAAGTAGCCAACATAGTCAGCGTCTGCAAACCCCACCAAGTCAAAGTTACTCCCGTTAGGATACCATATTCCTAGGTCAGTTGTTCCCTTCAAGTATCTCAATATTCTTTTTACAACTTTGAGGTGAGATTCCTTAGGATTTTCTTGAAACCCAGCACACAGACCCACACTGAACACTATGTCAGGTATGCTAGCAGTCAAGTAGAACAATGATACAGTCATTCCTCTATACAACCTTTATTCCACATCTTTTTTAGTTTTATCCATTAACAAGTATGTTGTTGGAGAAATGGGAGTATCACTTGTCTTAGCATCCTCCATCTTGAAATTTTTAGTTCCTTCACATACTTTTGTTGGTGACCCATCGTTCCAGTAGGAGTTTGGTTTATTTGCAAACCTAAAAAGAAGGTTAGTTCACCCATCATGCTCATTTCAAATTCCTTGCTCGTCAGCTCAGCAAACTCCTTTGTTAGCTCCTTGCTTGTTCCTCCAAAGATGATATCACTAACATATACCTACACAATGAGCACACAGTTTCTTTTGTTTTTCAAAAAGAGAGTGTTATTGATTTTACATCTTGTATATCCATGGCTTTGGAGAAACTTGGACAGTCTTTCATACCATGTCCTTGGAGCTTGTTTGAGCCATAAAGAGTTTTATCAAGCTTGTAGACATGATCAGGAAGGTCTAGGTTCTTGAAGCGAGGAGGTTGTTTGACATAGACTTCTTCTTTTAATATTCTATAGAGGAATGCACTATTTACATCCATTTGGAAGAGAGTGAATTCCATATGGGTTGGAAAGGCTATTAGGAGCCTTATTTCTTCCAGTCTGGCCATTGGTACAAAGGTCTTATCATAGTCAAGTCTTTCTTCTTGATTGTATCCCTGGACTACTAGTCGTGCCTTGTTCCTTGTAACTATTCCTTACTTATCCATCTTGTTTTTGAACACCTATTTTGTCCCAATGATAGTTCTATCTTTTGGCTTGGGAACCAGGTGACATACTTTGTTTCTTTCGAATTGATTCAACTCTTCTTGCATTGCCAATATCCAATCTGTATTTTGCAAGGCTTCATTCACTTTTTTTGGTTCAACCAAGGATAAGAAGGCACAGTGACTCCTTAGTAAAGCTCTGGAAGTTATCCCAGAGTTCATACCAGTGAGTACATTATCAATGGGATGAGATCCCTGATATTTGTATCCTTTTAGGACTATCCTTTGATTTTCATCAACTGGATTATTCCTTTGAGGTTTTTCCTCACTGCTTTCTTTTGCACATTCTGCTTCATTTTCCTGCTCATCTTTGGACTCAAGGGGTTCAGCTTCAGTCTTGGACCTGTTCCTTTTTCTTGGTTCTCTGCATCTCCTATCTTTCCAACACTTGTAATTGTTCCTTTCTTTCCTCCTCCAAATGCCACTTTTCCACCTTTTCCTTCCGTGAGTGAGAGGAATTTATTTCTGTCATATTTCTTGAGCAAGCACTGTCCATATACCATTTTTGCTTGCTTCCTCTCACTTTCACCTGTAAGAATCAGAGTTTAGCTTTAGGATCCCAGACTAGCTTGGGTCCTTTCCGTTGATCAAAGGGATGAATAAGATTTTTTTTGGTCCAGTTTGGTAGGTTAGAGGTTAAAACTTTTTTTCACTGAACTGGTTCTATTGAGGTGTTGCCTTCCTTTTAATGGTTGAGGCCCCTCTTCTTGTGAACCTGTTCCCTTTTTGCGGTGACTGCCTAGTAGTATTCTTATTCTTTACGGTGTCTCTATTTCTGTCTTGACTTTTTTGATTCACTACGCATCAAGTTCTTGTATGTCTAGTGTTACCACAAAAAGTACATAGTGTAGCCTGATCGTTATTTTTTTTTTACCAAATCTTGTTCCAGCCTTTTCACTATGTGTTCTACTTCCTAGGTGAGTGACAATCATCTGAGAGATGGTCCATTTATTTGCTCTCTCTAGCTTATACTTTGTTCTAGCTAGGCCAGTACTTACTCTTCTAGCTTTTTTCCTTTCCTGGTACAAGTCATCTTTCAATTTATTGAATTCAGTTTCACACTTTTCTTGTTTATAACTTATTTTTTTGCTTATTAGGGTTCTTACCAGCAAGAATTGCAACTTCAAATTTCAAAGAGACGATTCAGGGAATTAAGTTGAGAGACATGTTCCTTAAGAGTGGTTTTCTCCTTTTCAAGACTTATTTTGTGGTTATCAAGCTCAATGTATTCATATTTCAGACTAGTTAGAGCACCAAGCATTGTTCTTTACTATCAATTAGACTATTGTAATTATCAATTAAGGTGACCATTAAGGTAATCAGTTTCCTTTTAGAAAAGGGGTCTAGTTTTTTTTAAAATCAAGAACTTCTTTTTCCTCAGCTTCCGAGTTTTCAATATCAATGAAAGCGATATCTTCGGCTTCATCATTATCAGGCTCATCCATGCTTGGTGTCCATCCTGCATACATTGCCTCGGATGATCCCTCTTTTTTCTTTTGTCTTGACCCTACCTTGCTTTCTCCTTTTCCATTCAGCTTCTTAAATGGGACAACCTTTAATCAGATGATCTATCTTTTCACATTTGCAATAGCCTCCTAATTTACCTTTGTTAATGGACTTGGTCCTTGCAAGAGATCCTTTCTTTTCACTGCGCTTCTTAAGAAACTCTTTGATGTTCTTAGTGATGAGTGTCATATCTTTATCATCAAGATCAGAATCATCACTCTCAACAACTTTAAATGTTATAGTTTTCTCTTTGTTGTTCTCATTTTTCTTAATTCCTTCCAGTTTCATTTCATAGGTTCTTAAATTTTCCACAAGCTCATTCAGATCCTTTACTTGTCTTATTGTTGTGACCTTCATGTCCAGTTTCTCAAAAATTTCCTTAATATCTTGTCCAAATTCTCCTCAGTGGTAAGGATTTTTCCAAGTGAAACTAGTTCATTCGCCACAGTGGTAAATATGGAAACCATGTCCTGAATTAACTCGTCATTCTTCATAGTCAAATTTTCGTATTTTGAGCTCAGAAGAGATCTTCTGAATTTTCTTACCTGAGTGGTTCCTTCATGGGCATTTACCAGGGTATCTCATACCTCTTTTGCAGAAGAGCACCCAGAAATGCGGTTGTACTCATCAGGGACTAGTCCACACATCAGAATGCATTTTGATTTAGCGTTCTTGCTCAGCATCTTATAGTCATCATCAGTGTATTCATTCTTTTCTTTTGGAACAACAAAATTTGCATCATTTCTTTTGGTAGAAAATTTTAGGCCTTCGGTAACTCTATTCCAGAGTTCATAGTCCTTGGCTTGCAGAAAATCCTCCATCTTTTGTTTACACCACTGATCATGTTGTCCATTGAACAGTGGTAGCCTGTTTGTGTGTTGTCCTTTACCATGACCGATAGGAGGTGCAGAGTTCATGATGTTTTCTCTTAAGTAATTAACCTTTTAACAAGAGAACCTGCTTTGATACCAATAGTTTAAATGCACCTCTCTTCCGGACCATGTGTAAGAACAGATCCTTAAGACTGTTCTGTAGACAGAGTAAAAAACTGAAACTTAAGAACACAACAATTTATCGTGGAAAAGACCCGGCTCACAAAGAAAAACAAGAACGACCTACACCTTTGTAGAATTTAACCCAACTTTACTATACAATGAGCCTCAACACCAAGTTTAGATTATAAGCAATTTCAATTCTAGAAACTAACTCTAGTTCCTAACAATGATCATCAATCACCCTTGATTGCAAACCCCCAGATCCAAGTTTCCCACAACTTGAATCAAATCAAAACAACTTTCTAATACAACGTATCTAGGAAATGAAAAGATTACAACTCAATAACTTTCTAATAAAAAGCAACTAGACTCAGAACAAATTAGATAAACTATCAAGGGAGCAGGTTCCTTTGTCTGGTACTTTTGTATCAGTTACACTTTAAGCTCATTAAGAATGCACTCCAGAATTAAACTCGCTCAATCAGAATGTCTTCTTTCTTTTCTCTCTATTTGTGTGTCTCTTCTCTGTGAAGATCCATGGGTAGTTATAGCTCTTACCAGATACTCACATGCTAGTAAAGTTCTAAATCCCCAAAGACTCCTAGGCTTCAAGGACTTCTCACTTCAGTTTAATCTCTTTGGATGCTTGGACTCCTCTTTTTTATTATCTTACTTCTTTATCTTTATCTTCAATCTTCACCGCTTATCCCTTTAAAGGACCTTCTTTTACTACATTAACAAATATACTTTCACTGTGCGTTGATCTTCAACTAAAAGGATCATATTCAAGCACCTGATTCTAATGTTCTGGCAAATCATCAAAACTTGTTAAGTCCAACACCTTCCATATGTAGCAGAATGAGCATAGCCTCTAGACCAGTCTACCCAAGTGAGACTCCTCTTTGCCATGAGATTGGATGTGCAACATTGTCGAAAAATAGTGCTCTTCAACATAGCATGACGGTTTGCAGAACTGTTTGAATCTACGGTAGTATACCACATCTTTAACAATGTCAATAGCCAGTTTCCTGTTAACTTCAAACTATTGAGATCCTTTACACCATTGACTGATTTTAACCTGGGGTGACATCTTATAATTGTAACGCCCTCTTCCAGCATGGCTAGGATCATGAAATGCACTCACAAAGTTGTACCTGGATTCTAATATGTAGTGATAGACAACGCTGAAGTGGTGGAGAGGAATGCAAGACTCTGATAGGAGTACAACCATTTATTGGACATATCAAGCAATGCATTAGCAAGAAGCTCTCTTTCAGCATCAATATCCCCACTGTGCCACCTATGTGCGATAGAAGCTGCACACTTATGATCAGAATACTTTTACTACTACTGTACACTAGTCTCATCAGTTTTTACTTATCTTATATCAACGTTTAGAAGCATATTAAAATAACTGGAATCGCTAAATCTTGCAAAACATGGAAATAGGATCTTCAAATATCTTGTTGACATACGGATTCGAACTCAAATCATTCTTCTAATACAAGTAACAAATAAACTTCACCCTGTTAAAAGATAATATGTCTAACATGCAATGGTGCTACTCACCCGAAAATGTTGCTATTGAAGACATATTACGTGAATATATTTTCAAAAGAGAAGGTAACACACATCAATATGGTATAAGAGCACATAGAGTTTCACTTGTTTAACTCATAAAAAAAATCAAACTCTCACATGAGGAGACGTCACACGTGCTGAAAACATAATTCCACAATGCAAAAGATACTTCATAGTATGACAAATATCGGGGAAGGGGGGTTCGCATTCCCTGACTAGGAATTTACCTGCAATGAAACACTGATGAAGTTGGGAAATCAGATTTGTAGGATGGCAAGATATGAATGTAGATTGAATAAAGCTCTTCATTCCCCTTCAGAAACCTCTCCCACAAAGGCGCCAGTGGTAATGGCCCTCTCGTCAAGAACATGAAGGCGATCTTAAGCATTCTCTTAAAAGGAAAACTGTTAACTTGAGGAACAAACGAAGCTCGCCATAAAAGCTCAGAATCATTCATGGAATGATGCAAGTTTGATGGAGGCCTAATACAATTCTCTAAACTATTTGGTTCTTGAAAACATGATTACATTCTTGATTGTACACAGGTATTACACTCTTCAATTCTGAAAATCTAAGCATACACATACTTAAAACTGAAAAAAGCAATTCCTAGACCCAAAAACAACAAGAGAAACTGAAGTACTTTTAATGGTAAAGGCTTGTTTTGATTTATTTTAGAATAGTCTTTGCCATGCTCCAAGATCCTCATATTCCCTACTCAACTTTCAATCAACACCAAATTGGCGAAAAAAAATTCAATCCTTTTTCATCTTACTAAATTGCTATGCGAGAGAATTTGTATCACCAATATGGGTGAGTCATTAAGAAAATTACTTAAAAGAAAAGAAAATCTTTAAAATTTAAAGCAAATTGAGATTGTGAAATGAAAATCCCTATAGGTGGAGGTAGAGTTGTTCCTTACCATAAAAACGGAAAAGAAAAGGAGGATAGAAACAAAAAATTCCAAGATTTGGCTGTTGGTTTTTGGGCTTTATGAAGAAAAATGAAAAGATACTAGTAATAAAGATGTTTGAGTTTGAAGAACAAAACTGATTCTTTTTTTCACAGAGTCGCCAAATCTGGAAATAAGAGATTCATCATATTAGAAATTCATTCAAGTCTTAAACAGTTCCCAATGTGGATATTCTGATCTCATGGGGCCTCCCCTTTCCGGTACGCCAAACTGTACGGGTTAATTGGTAAAATGTATTAGAAAAAGTAATAAACACATTTGATTTGTGTATTTTTAATTTTTTGCTTGGTATATTTTTTTAATAATTAATGTAAGTATTAATTAAAAAAATTATATTTGCTATTAAGGTGTGTATTAATAATATATAAAAATTTATGATATTAATAATGTAATGAATTCTAATGCATGCATTAACATGGTTAAAAACATAATTGCCTTTTAAAATATTTTCACATCCTTATTTTTCGAAAGTATTTTTCTAAACAAATATTTTCTTTTATGAAATTATGCAATGCATGTAATTTTTAATATAACAACTCAAACACTTATTAAAAAAAACTCAACATAACTCATGCAAACATAATTATTACAAGCATTACTAACGTAAGTACTACTAATATACTGTGTATATATTGTTATATACTCATCTCTAAATGACACCTAAGAGATCGTTTGATGGAGTAATTATAAAAAAGAGAGTAAAGAGTCAAAAACACACTTAAAGTAACTTTTTTTAATTAAGTGTGTGACTTTCCTACATGAACTATTACAAAATGTTTAGCGTAACACATCCGAACTATTGATTGTTTGAGTTTCATACTTAAAATTTCAGGTGTGTTTCTCAAATAATTGATAATTTAGGTATATTCCACTATATATTTTATGATAGTTCGAGTGTGTTTCTCAAACAATTAATAGTTTATGTATGAAATCAGAAAAAAAAATACTAGGTGTATTTTTTACCCTTAACTCTAAAGAAGAAGAGTAACTTACAAAAAACCTACTAGTATATGAGCTAATTACTCTCTATATCACTCATTTTCATTATTTCATAATATGTCACTTAAAATTAATATAGATACATTATATAGTTGCTATACATGATTAGTTGCGGATACATTATCAGCAAGTAAATCTTGAAATATATGTTATGATGTTCAGATACATCGCATATATCTGTATATATACATGTAAGTCCCATGTGTCTTATGGGTATAACATGTATCCATATGGTTACAACATGTATATGAAGGCTACTATAATATCTCGTATGGTTACAACATGTATATGAAGGCTATTATAGTATCCTGCATGTATGTGAGTGTTACAACATGTATCATTGTATATGCTTTAATGTGAATTATTATGTAATGAATTCAAAGTATTAGGAGAATAAATAATTATGGTAAGAATATTTTGAGATTTTTAAAAAATGAATGCATTCATAGCTTCGTGTATTATTAGTATCTTGTTGAGAGAAAAAAAAATTAAATACACCTTGATATTGTCTCAAACTATTTAGACAGCCTATTACAACCCCTAACTTGTTCAAAGTGATATTATTACCACTCTAGAAGACTTGAGAGAGAAAGTCCATTCATTTTTCGTTGCGTGAGAAAAAAAAAAGATCTTAAAATAACAAGGTTGCACAAATGGAACTATTTTATTGGTTATTATAAGTTAAATATTTTTTTAATATAAAATATTTTTTAATAAATTAATTATATCAATTATTTTTTATTTGTGGGCCCCCTTTCTTTTAAAAAAAAATCTTTCTTTTCTTTTGGGTTCTTCCATCTACAAGTGCTCATTGTCCTATCTTTCTTTCACTTCATCTCTAATCAGGGAGGCCTTCATGGCCAAGTTTGTGCCAAAGAAGGCCCGTGAGGCATTGCAGGCCTAGTTTGTAGGGTTGCATCAGGGGTCTATGATGGTTTCAAAGTATGAGTTCCGTTGCAGGGTTTCCAGGGACTGGTTGCCTACAGAGGAGGAGCGAATTTGCCGCTTTGATTATGGGTTGAAAGAGAAACTCTAAGAAAATAAAATAAGTGAAAAAGATGATAATTTTCGTCAAAAAATTTATGATTTCTTCCGTAAAGTATATGATTTTGTTGCTCAAAGTCGTCGAAAAACCACTAAAGAAGACCATTGAAATTTTTTTTAAGGAAAACGATGGTCCTTACTGAAAATTTTATGATATCTATGTATAAAATTTATAAGACCATCGCCGATGAACGCTCCAGCCAGCAACTTCTTTATTCCATTAGTTTTCTTACTGACTCCTTGTTTCTCTTTCATTTTTTTTTAACTTCTTCGGCTTATCATTGATGAAAAAGAAGAAAAATGAATATAAAAGAGGGACACATGTTATGGTGGTGGAGGAATAACTCAAGAAGGAGAAAATATTCTTTAAAAAAAAAAAAAGGAATTATTTAAGAAAAGGTTTAGAAAATAAAAATACGTGTTAAAGTGTGTAAAATATCATTCCACGAAACCTCTAAAAATTATCTTACTAAAGGATAATTAATATCACTTTAAATAATGTTGGGGTGTAATAGGTCGCCTGATTAATTTGAGTATGAGATCGATAATATTTGGGGACAACTTCAAGATATATTTAATGTCTTTAGTTATATAATGTATTGTATTTAATATTAAGATATGTATAACTAATACATAAAAATTTATGATATTACTACCAATAGAAAGAATTCTTCATTTTCTTTATACTATTATGATGAATATATTTATAAACAAATAATTTCAGCATAGTTAATGCAATTATTATTAATAGCAGGATTAGTAATATACCATAATACTAATTCATTCTATCAAACTGCTCCTAATAGTAGTAGCACTCCAATTTGAAAAACTAGGAGATGTTGCATAATTATCTTCTAATTTTGCCGTTGAAACGTCTAAAATTTAAATGAGGCGTCCCAAAATGCTTGTCATATTTTATTTTATTTTTAAAAAATAAATTTAACTTATCTTTAAGGCTAAATTAGCTTAAGTTAATTTAATATTTTAAAATATAAATTTATTTAAAAACTATATGAAAATTACTATGGATATATAAATTGCTTAAATAGAGGTTTTGAATTCTTCTCCCACAAATAATTTCTTTCTTTATAAAAAAACTCCTTTTGATACTCAAAGTCGATTAATAACCATAGGTTATTTGAATCTCAAGAAGCTAAAACTGACTAAGTATTCTGCAAAATCATTAAAAAGTTTTGTAAGTTAAAACTTTTACTAACCAAATTTCACGTATTACTTTTAAATTCTTTGGCAAAACTCAAAAACATACTTATCAACAAAACAAAACAACAAAAGAATACGCTCTCTTTTTTCAGTTTCTTTTTTGGGTCAAAAATAAAAAATAAAAAAGTGAGAAAATTTCCTTAACGAAAAGTCAGCTTATAGTAAAATGAATGACAATATTTATATTTGGAAACATTATTTATAATTTTCAAATATAATTAAATCTTATTAATTATAAAACTGTCATTCGTATTATTTGATTATAATATATAATTTTACTTGCAGAACCAAGAAAAAATAGATGTGTTTACTGTTATATATAATCTAGCTAGTCTTGTTTTCAAACAGGAGGTTTACTAAGCAATTGTTTTTGGTTACGCGTTCCTTCACATTTCTATGTATCCTTTTGTGGTTGTAATCAAATTTTAATTTGAAGTATACAGTTAATTATCCATGTGTAGAGAAAATTCAACATGAAGTTAGTTGCCAACATAAATCTAACAATTAACTTTAAAACCATAAGATTTTTAATCTGAAAAGTCATCCTTTTGATTGGGGATGAACGGTCAATATATATTTAGGGCATATACAGTATTCTTTTTTTTAATAGTCAGAAAGTGCCTAATTTACTCTATTTCCAAAGTGGATAAAAAGTCCATGGAATTTAATCTTATTATCAAGTGCTACAAACAAATTTCTTTTTATTATTATAATAGTAATAATACTGTTGTATACTTCCACCTTCTGTGTACTTCAGTTTATGTAGTGATTAATAATGTACTGATTGTTATATAATAAGAAAAGAATCATTATCGGTGATTAGAGAAAAAATTGTTGTTATACAAGAAGTATTTACCCTAAAAGTATTTTATTTTTCTTTTAATGGTCTAATTAGTGCATGGCTTATATATATCATTTCATATTCTATTTCATACAAAATAATACATAATATTCTATTTCATATAAAATAATACATAATCTGATGCGAGTCTTTTTTTTATTACAACCAACTAAAAATTACATTATATTATAGGAGATTTTATGAAGTGATTATAAGTTATACTACAATCAATCAATAACAATTATTACGTAAATATTTGGTACTTCAGAAAACAAGGAACCTGAAATCATTCAGCCCTCTTTAAGCCAGAATTTCACAATTTCAGTTCTGTTATAAAATAAAATACGATACAAAATCAAAATTTCTAAAAGTGGAAAGTTTCTATATATCGAAAGTTACTATTTTTGGAAACTTTCTAAAAGGAGAATTCTCTTAAAATTGAAAGAAAAATTAAACTTAAAAAAATAGCCAACCTTTCCTATTTATAGCC
>JBDJHY010000097.1:9320741-9331294 GCA_039654485.1 Withania somnifera
CTAAAACTTTAACTTATAAGAACCGACGATTTAATCTTCTGTGTATAAGCTTAAACTCTATACACTAAATCATCTATATAAGTTGATGACACATATATGATAAAATAATTTATATAATATAATATTTTATTAATACAAATAAATAAGCATACAATCATTCAATATATAATACTATATAAAAAATCAGATAGTTAATAATATACATAACAATCCTAATCTCAAATTAGCAGTTGGCGGAGTAATAATATCATTTTCTATTTCTTTAAACATCAAGAATTCAGATCTATAATTAATTTTTGCAGTTGGATGAACTTTAGGAAACGCCAAATATTGGGACCCATATAACTGTACCACTCTCACTTTGTAATTAATCCATAATTTGGGGTGTTTCAAACTTTAAAAGCAGCTGCAAAACCACCATTTCATAACACACTACCTCAACTGTGTTTTCTTAATACAGCTGTTTTTCCGTTCCCTCTCCTAATGTTTTTCTTCCTGTGTTCACATTTTCTAGTAGAATAAAGTGCAAACAGGAATTAAAGAGAAGAGATAAAGGTGGGTGGGGGGTAGGGGATAAAGGTCCCATTTTTTTGTTACTTTTAAAGGCACAATCTTGAGACTAGGAGTTGAGTTCTTGTTGATGCTAAAGAAAATGGCTCCAAGGCTAGTAATATCCAATGTGTTGCTGATGTTGTTATCATTATTGGGTTCATGCGTATTTTCTGGAATGTGTTCTGTGTCATATGACCACAAAGCTATCATTGTGAACGGCCAAAGAAGAATTCTTATTTCTGGATCTATTCACTATCCAAGAAGCACTCCTGAGGTATGTTATTTGCGAAATGCAGTTCAATACTGTTTTTTTGAACATCAAAGTTCTGGTCTTTTAAGTGAAATGAGTTTTCTTTCTGAGGTTGTTTTCTTGATTTTTCTTGTTTTGGTGTTGTACAGATGTGGCCGGATCTTATTCAGAAGGCGAAAGAAGGAGGGGTGGATGTGATTCAGACTTATGTTTTCTGGAATGGGCATGAGCCTGAACAAGGCAAAGTGAGTTAAAGCTTAGACCTTTGCTCATAATTTTCATAAGTTTACTGATATTCAGTACTTCCACAGATTGCTTAGTCATACTTCCTTAGTATTTTGTGATGGCTTCTTCACTTTTATTTTTTCCGAACTACTGCTTTGAAGTGTTTTTTCTTTACCCGAGAGTACACTGTACCCCACTTGTGAAATTAGACTTGCTATGTTGTTATTGTGAGTAAAACCTGAGACCTTTGGTGATAAATTTCATAAATTTACTGATATTCAGTTGTGAGTAAAAGTTGAGACCTTTAGTGATAATTTTCATGATTTATTGATATTCAGCTTCTTATGTTTTTTTTTTCCTTTTTCAGTATTACTTTGAAGAGAGGTATGATTTAGTGAAGTTCATTAAGATAGTGCACCAAGCAGGACTTTATGTACATCTAAGAGTTGGGCCATATGCTTGTGCTGAATGGAATTTTGGGTAATTGCTCAAACTTCTTATACTATATACTAAAAACTGATACTACTTTTGGCATAAAGTTAACTTCTTGATTCATTTTACCTGTTTCAAATTTTAGGGGTTTTCCTGTTTGGTTGAAGTATGTTCCAGGTATCAGTTTCAGAACAGATAATGAGCCTTTCAAGGTTAGAGAAAAGACCAAAAAGAAAAAAGGATCTTTATGGCATTATTTCTACACTTGTGTTAATTTAATGTCATTGTTTGTAATTTTGCCTTTAATTCTTTTCTTGTTAATGAAGGCTGCAATGCAAAAGTTCACTACCAAGATTGTTAATATGATGAAAGCAGAAAGGCTGTACGAATCTCAAGGTGGCCCTATAATACTATCCCAGGTTGTTAAAACGTCCTTAATAAGTCCTTTCTATTTTCCTCAATCCAGTACAGTTTGTTAAGTTTGTTTATTGGCTATGTTTTTTTTCTTGGCCTACTACCTTTATGTTGCTCGGACTCTTTAGAAGTAACTACCAGTGCTTGTAGAGGATCCGAAACGTGCACTGTAATATTTTTGAAGAATTCGCGTAATATAACTGCTAAAATGAGAGGTAAATTGATGAAAGCTGCATCTTTCTTGATAACTTGTTTGACAGATTGAGAATGAATATGGGCCAATTGAGAAGAGACTGGGGGAACCAGGTAAATCTTACTTGGACTGGGCAGCAAAATTGGCATCGGATCTTGGTACTGGTGTACCATGGGTCATGTGCAAGCAAGATGATGCTCCAGATCCTGTTGTAAGTTTTGCCCCTAGCTATTATACTACCAACTCATTTATTTTGCTCTTTCTTGTTCTCGTTTTTCAACATCCTGAATTGGTAGAATACTTTTATTCTTGCACATGGGTTGTCTTCTGTTTATAAAATCCTCTCTGTCATCCTGTCGTTACAAAATTTCAATGATGTGTCCCTATTTGAATCACCAACTTGAGACCATTGTTTGTTTTGTCTTTTTATGAAATTTGAACACACACCTCTTCTTACAGTCAGCTCGTATAATTTGAATACATGTCTGATTTCTACTTTATTCAGTCAGCTCGTATAATTTGAATATATGTCTGATTTCTACTTTATTTATAAGTGTGAACGAAAATACTCGGGACAACGTTAAAATCACAGAATTCAACGAATTATATATTTATTTTTTATATTTAAGATCACAAAATTTAAAAATTTTCTTTTATTTTTTGAATTCCATAAAAATTTTCTTTTATTTTTTGAATTCCATACCCGATTAAACTAGGACACTTAAATTACGATGGAGGGAGAAGTAATAACAATGAACAAGCAAAGTTGAGGCAGAGCAAATACATGCAATTTTTTTTAGGTGAATTTGGACATCTAAATCTTTATTTTTTTCATAATAAAAATTATATATTTATAAAAATAATTATTCTATGAATAAAAAGTTAAAAATTCTTGAAAAGATCATGGTCAAAGAGAATTTGTTTGATTTTCCAATTATTAACAGTGTTATTCTTTTTGTCAAGTAATTAGTACTATTATATTTCTTCCTTAACTATCTTACTCAATGTATCTCTTTCCCTTGTGTAGATAAATACTTGCAATGGTTTCTACTGTGACTACTTCTCACCAAATAAGCCTTTTAAACCCAAGATATGGACTGAAGCCTGGACTGCCTGGTAAATTTGCAAATACATCTTGAAGAAGCAGTAAATGATCAGTTTCTTATTTTACTACATGGTGGAGAAATTTTTCTTGTAATAATTTTTTTCAGGTTCACTGAATTTGGAGGTCCAGTTCCTTATCGTCCTGTTGAGGACTTGGCATTTGGTGTTGCTAATTTCATACAAAAGGGGGGTTCATTCATCAATTACTACATGGTATACTGAGTGTTTTTATTCATTTATTTTTCAAGAGCTATTATAGCTTCTTAATCAAAGAACATTTTATTATGATGCTTATTTCTTTCTTGCTTCAGTACCATGGTGGAACAAACTTTGGCAGGACTGCTGGTGGCCCATTTATTGCTACTAGTTATGATTATGATGCACCACTTGATGAATTTGGTATGCACTTTTCCTTTAAATTTGATTGTGCACTAAATATCTTCATGCATGGAGGATAAGCATCAGAGGTCTATGTTATATAAGTACATATATTTGAATTCGTACCTTCATAAAGGTAGGGGTAAGGCTGCCTGCGCACCACCCTCACTAGACCCAACTTGTGGATTTCACTGGGTGTGTTGTTGTTATTGTTTGAATTGGTAGAAGTGGCGCTTTTCTGCGTCAACACCTTAGGGAAAAAAGGGGTACTATCTTAAGTCAAATCTTTTGTTCATCCGTTTGTGTGTTTCTTTCCTTTTCTTTTTTGCCAGCATTTTGATTATGTTGCTTTATATAACTTTGTATGACGATTACCCCTATCATTTCACACCCATGGAAAAGTGGATTCCTCCACGAATTGTTTTGCTTAAATACTAAGGTGAAGTTCTTTGATCATTAGGATTATTACGGCAACCTAAGTGGGGTCATCTGAAAGATCTGCATAGAGCAATAAAGCTTTGTGAACCAGCTTTAGTATCTGGCGATCCAACTGTGACATCCCTTGGAAACTTTCAAGAAGTAAGATGTATTGCAATTCTTGAACAGTCTACATATAGGGTGAAATCTGAAGTGAAATTAACTCTCTCCTGCAGGCCCGCATTTTTACATCGAAGTCTGGAGTGTGTGCTGCATTCCTTGCAAACTACAACCAACATTCTTTTGCTACAGTGGCCTTTGGGAACAGGCATTATAACTTGCCACCCTGGTCTATCAGCATTCTGCCTAACTGCAAAAACACCGTATATAATACTGCAAAGGTGAGAAGTAGACTTTCTCCCTTAAGCGTTTGTGCTTTTTCATGCATAACAATGAAATTGCATCTCAACGTGTAAATAAACATTAATGACCAATGAAATAGAGAATGCCTTACCTCATACACATACTGTGACTGATGGCTCTCATAATTCTATGTGAAGATTGGTTCTCAAAGTGCTCTGATGAAGATGACTCCAGTAGATAGAGGATTTTCTTGGCAGTCATACAATGACGAGCCAGCATCTTATGAAGACAATACTTTCACCGTTGTTGGGTTACTGGAGCAGATAAATACCACAAGAGACGTGTCTGATTATTTGTGGTATATGACTTAGTAAGTGCTTGTGTAACTTCTGATAATTTCTGATTTCTGCTTTGAAGTTCAAAAGTAGGAAAATAATCACTTCAATTACTTTAGCTTCCACAAAAGTTTATGTCATTTATGTCTATCTTCAGTGTCAAGATTGATCCAAGTGAAGGGTTCTTGAGAAGCGGAAAATGGCCTTGGCTTAGAGTCTCTTCAGCTGGTCCTGCTTTGCATGTTTTTGTAAACGGTCAATTAGCAGGTGCGTCATCTTTTGTTTTTCATGAGCTTTACACTTTCGTCTTTAGTTCTTTGCTGATTCTTCAAATAGTATCTTTTAAGGAAATATGAAACAAGATGACAGTATTACATTTCTGTTTGCTTTATGTCAATTGAAAAAATCTTTTTACAGTACAGTTCATCTGTAAACATCCGGAAGGTGAGAACCATTGTCATCAGGAACCCCCAAGCAAGATAATAATTTATGTGATGCTGAATGTCTCGGTCGGTTAATTTTTTTCTCCCTGCAGGAACTGTATATGGAAGTTTAAAAAGTCAGAAAATAACTTTCAATAAAGCAGTAAATCTGAGAGCTGGTGTAAACAAGATTTCTCTGCTAAGCATTGCTGTTGGTCTTCCGGTTTGTCCTCTCCCACCTTCTTCCTTTCTCTATTGTCGTCCATATGACTATGTATATCCTCATAGCTATGTTGCTCGGACTCTTCAAAAATGTCGACGGGTGCATCTCAAATTCTCCAAAAGCAGTGTACTTTTGGAAAATCCTACACGGGTGAGGCATCAAAAGTGGAGAGTTCGCAACTTAGCCTCATAGGCAGTTGCATCATGCATGGCTCTAAAGATCGCACACTCATAGAACTTATTTTCATAGTCACACTTTGGTACTTCGAATGCACATATTCACTTGGTTTGCTTTTGCTTGTGCTTGAGCTCAGAATATTGGCCCACGTTTTGAGACATGGAATACTGGTGTTCTTGGGCCAGTTTCACTCAGCGGTCTTAACGAGGGGAAAAGAGATTTAACGTGGCAGAAATGGTCTTACAAGGTTTGTCTTTTTGAAAAATTGGACAGACAATTTGATTGCTTTAACTGCAGTTTATCTTGACTTGTAGCTTTGTTGGCCAGGTTGGTCTAAAAGGAGAAGCCTTGAACCTTCATTCGCTCAGTGGCAGCTTATCTGTTGAGTGGGTTGAGGGCTCTTTGGTGACTCAAAGACAGCCTCTCACATGGTTCAAGGTGCATACCTAATATATATGCCTTCTTCATTAATGAATAGTTAGTTAAGTTCAGTGCACTAGAGTAAGCTGTATGGTTAAGTGTTTTACTTGCTATAACAATTTTCATGTCAAGCTCTTCAAATTTCTAGTCCCTCAAAATCCCTAAAAACGCTTTACCTCTTTTTGATGTGTTTCAGACCACCTTCAGTGCTCCAGCTGGTAATGAGCCTTTGGCTTTAGATATGAATACCATGGGCAAAGGTCAAGTGTGGATAAATGGACAAAGCCTTGGACGTTACTGGCCTGGATATAAAGCATCTGGTACTTGTAGTGCCTGTAATTATGCAGGCTTCTTTAATGAGAAAAAGTGCTTAAGTAACTGTGGAGAGGCCTCACAGAGATGGTAAGTAACGACAAACCTTGCAAAATTTTCCTCTGGTATAAGAAGAAGCTAACATTAACTGAGAATCATAATTCAGGTATCACGTGCCACGTTCTTGGTTGCATCCTACTGGAAACTTGTTAGTTGTACTTGAGGAATGGGGAGGAGATCCCAACGCAATCTCTTTGGTCAAGAGAGAATTATCAAGTGTCTGTGCTGATATAAATGAATGGCAACCACAGTTAGTGAACTGGAAGATGCAAGCATCTGGACAAGCGGACAGACCACTCAGGCCTAAAGCGCACCTCAGTTGTGCTCCTGGTCAAAATATTACTTCAATCAAATTTGCAAGCTTTGGAACACCCGTGGGTGTCTGTGGAAGCTTCAGTGAAGGAAACTGTCATGCCCACCACTCATACGACGTCTTTGAAAAGGTATTATATCTTTCTTGTGATTTTTCCTCCATATTTTAGCAGTAGCTTGGTGAAAGTTCACACATAACTGAGATGCAGCTGTCGAAATTGGATTTGTATAAGCAGGTGAAACTGAGTGGTATATTCGCCAGTTTCCTTTATAGCCTTTAGAATGACATCGTATTGCATGATACACTTGGACCTAATCCCACCAAGTTGTGTTAAGAATCATTCTGACCTGTTTCCGCTGATTTATATAAGTAGCACCTATTGAAGGATGTTTTTTTTTTTCTGACTGAACTAATTGCATTTTCTTTTGTTTCCTATTTTTTTGCATTATTGCATTGGGCAAGAGTCGTGTTCCGTATCTGTGACACCAGAATTTTTTGGTGGTGATCCATGTCCAGGTGTTATGAAGAAACTCTCAGTTGAAGCTCTCTGCAGTTAATGATACTGAGGATAAACATACAAGGATGGTTTTCAGCTGCAAGCAATATTTAAGTATTCTTTTTCTAAATATTTTCAAGGAAGCAACTACAAATACAAGAATCACCACAATCCATTCTTTGGCTTCACAGCGGGTGAAGTTGTACAGATATGCAACACACCTTTTAGGCAAAGCTCACATCAATTGGAAAAGGAACCGGTGTATGATTCTGTATATTATGTTAGTTACTGCTATAACATTGATATTCACCTGCAACTGTTAGAAAAGAGTTTTGAGTAGTCGGTTGAAGTGCTCACATGATTCTTGATGAGGCCATGTGCAGATATTTTTAATGGTAGTATCTAAAAGCATTTTGTCTTCAAAGGAATTCCAACATTGTAATATTATCTACCTAAGAAGCAATCATTCATTGCTTTGTACTCTATAGAAATGTTCGTATTGACATTGCAATAAACATTTGTTGCTATAGTGGTGCAAATTTGCAATCTCGACCCATATATTAGGGGTTGCTGGAATATGAAGCTCTCACTTACGGTTCGAAAAATAGCCTAAAGTAATTATAAGTTTCAATATTCTGTCCTGATTTTCTTAGTATATTTGAGTTTTACTTTTCTCTTAAAAGGAAAGTCTAAGAATTAACCTAATTGCTACTTCTCATACATGACACCATAACATCCACAATATAGTCAATTACTGAGTCTTGTTTAGGAGCAGTTTTTTTTGTCATAGATTATATGACTTCTTTTTCATTAGGTTTACCTATATAGGCCAATTGGCCAAATCATATAATAACATTATGTTATTTGTATAATTTTATGAGTCATTTGATTTATCGCCATCATAATTTGAAATTATTAGCTCTCGCAAGATGCCTTAATTCTTTTGATCCCAACAAATATGTCCCCTTGATAAAGTTTCACAATAGGTATATATAATAAATAAAATAATATTATATCTTCGGTCTCAATTTATGTGGCATAATTCGAATTTCAAAATAGTTTAATTTTGACTGTAAATTCAGACATGCGAGCTTTAAATGTTTTGAAATGAAATTATATATTTAAAATTACGTAAAAAAAATACTACAAGTCATAATAATTGACAATTTAAATATTTAAAAAATATATGAAAAAATTAATTCAAAGAATGACTTTGAATCTCAAAATGATCTACAAATGACAAATAAATTCGAACGGAAGGAATACAAAGTTTTGAAAATATGTAACAAATGTGTTAAATAATATGAGGCTGACGGTTTAAATATTTAAAAGATTTTATGCTCCTTAGCTTTTCCTTATGGATTCAATTTTTTGGTCTTAATAAACTAAGTAGGAACCAAAATTAGAACTCTAGCCACCAAATATATTGAATGAAGTAGTTATATGTGAATCATTTATAATCACAAGACAATACACAAAAACTTTATTCATATTCATATTCTTCACACCAAACTTAGTTTTGAAGGGTAATTAAAGACATAGATAGATAAACAACACTAACCATATATAGTAGGTACGTGCATGAAGGGAAAAGAAACAGAAATATCATCACAACTCTTTAAGAAAACACACATACACTCACATGCATAGAAATTTAGAGGTAGAAGTTGTGGATATGATTCTATTGTTCATTCATGGCAATATGGTACATGTCTTGTATGTTGAACCATCGAAGGGGTTGGTCTTCTCCCAACACCACTGACATAGGGTAAAACCACCACAATCAGAATTCGCAGAGCAAGAATTGTCACAACCTCCCAAAATACTAGGAGTTAATAGCTTCCATTTTATCAATCTTGCTTCCAACGGCATGTCTCGAAAAGCTGAAGTTCCACACATATCAACTGCATATATAAAATTTGAAAAAACCTATAGCATAAATACTCTTATTAACAATCACCTTTGCTGAAATATCACAGAAGATCATTGCCATGATGATATAAAAGAGACATGCATTTTATATAATTTCTAGGCAAAGTTGGATATCTTTGAAAGAAAATCACGCAGTATTTTTTTAACAACACAGTATAAATAGTAGATCTGAATCAACACAATGGATCCAACATTAAGAAACCTAGCTTAAATTGTAAAGGTGATGATATGTAAGTATTAAAATTGGCATGTCCATACATAAAATTACCGGGTAAATTAATAACCTGCTATAATAGATTAAATTATTCTAATGATAAAACTTCTTAGTGCATTGTTGGTGTATGTATTTGCATAATATAATGTCTTATAATGTATATGACTTCAAATAAAAAATAAGAGAAAAATGTTATGAACCTATAGTTGTTGTCAAGAGAACAAAGAAGAAGATGGCAAACTTGATCACTGAATTTTTGGAAGCCATTTGTAAATACGTTTGGATTAATTGGTAATGAACAGAATTAGAAGAGTGTTGTGTGGTGATTTTCTCCATTAAGAAGGATCATATTTATAGGCCCCCAGGTATATTAGTCTTAAAAATAAGATTAATTAAAAAAATAATAATGGCTAACCCAATTGTCTTTTCTTCTGGCCAAACTATTTTCATTGAATAGTTATTTTCAAATTGGAATTATTTCAGTTTTTTTCTTTTTAATAATATTTTTTGCTTTGCAAATCTCATTGAGAAGGTATTCAATCTATTTATTTTGTTTGGAGGGTTTTCCTCATGGAAAAAACAGAAGTGGTCATTAGGCCAAACTATTTTCAACGAATAGTTATTTCCAAACTGGGATTATTTCAATTTTTTCTTTTTAATAATATTTGTTGCTTTGCAAAACCCATAGAGAAAGTATCCAATCTATTTATTTTTTTGGAGGGTTTTCCTCATGGGAAAAAAGAAGCCAAACTATTTTCACCGAATAGTTATTTCAAATTGGGATTATTTTGATTTTTTTTTTTTATAATAATATTTGTTGCTTTGCAAAACCTACGGAGAAAGTATCCAATCTATTTTTTTTTTTTGGAGGGTTTTCCTCATGAGAAAAAAAGACAGTCATTCCGTCACATATACTTGACAGGTGATAACTCAATTCTCCTTCTCACCCTCACCTTATTTGATACAAAGTTTTCATTTTCAATATTAATTAATTTCTATTAGTCAATAAATTTATATACATTGGAGGGTTTTCCTCATGGGAAAAAAACGTGGTCATTCGATCACACATACTTGCTTGGTGATAACTCAATTCTTCTTCTCACCCCCATATGTGATACAAAATTTTCATTTTCAACATTAATTAATCTTTATTAGTCATTTTCAACATTAATTTTATATATATTGTAGAAGTAGGCCCAACAGCGGTGGCCCAAAATCCTAAACTATATAGGCCCAATAACAGTGGCCCACATAAATAACGGTAATAATGTTAATAATTGATATTTACTGCAATTAAAGACTCCTAAATGAGGAAGAGTTA
>JBDJHY010000097.1:9346902-9357980 GCA_039654485.1 Withania somnifera
GAAAAAATTATTAGGACATAACTTTTTCATATTTCCCCTCTTAATTATTTCAAAATTAGCCTTGAAAATGAAAACAATCATTAATGAAAAATATAAAGAAAGGACAAAAATAAAAAATATTTTCAAAATTTCTTGTTGAACTACAATTAATCTATTTTGAACAATGAAAAAAGCCTTAATAATTCAATATGAAAAAAGTATTTATTATTTTTAAAGAAATACGTGGCAAATCAAATATAAACTAAGTAAAAAGAGTCAAATCTTCTTTTCAGTCTTCTCCTCTCTGTTGAGTTCATTTCATTATACATATAATTTATTTGTGAGTGACGTCACGGTGTATATATGTGTTAAAATCTTTATATAATTATTGTGTCGTAGCCAGCAATTAATGTTGTAGTTGTGGAATTCTATAAGCTGTAAGCGAATCAAGTGGGAGTACATAATATAGTAGTCCACAGAAATAAAGCCAACCATAGAAAGCCATATCAAATATTATAAAAGAGAGCTGGAACAACTGCTTCATTCAGTTATCCTGAGCTCAATGGCAGTTCTGCCTCTGATTGTGAAGCTCTCCTTAATACTTCTATACCTCCACTTCAACTCTTCTTTCATTCTCACTCAAGGTATATACTTTTGCTTTATCTACCATTACTTCCTTTTCATCACTAGTCTTAAATATTTCTTCCAAACCAACATTTTCTTGGCAGTCTATGAAGAGGAAGAATGGAGATTTAATCTACTGCAAGTATAGAAATAAATTGTTCGATTAGTGATAAGAAAAAAAAAAAAAACGAGATTTTATTTTGTGTCGCACACAACTGATGCATGTTATGTGAGATTTCTTTCAGTTTCACAAATTAATAGATTCAAATGTTACACTTTGCGTCTACAAACTTCTGATCATCAATTTGTTTTAAAAAATCGTACAAGTTTTTCAATTGTGTGAGATCACAAAGTAAAAATTTTGAGAAAATAAAACTATCCCCTGTAAATAATAGGAATATAATTTTAGTAACTTAGTACTCTATTGTGTAAAGCAGCAAGGAAACGGGAATCATGGAAAGATAAATACCCATTCATAAACCCAGCAAGTTCATTCTCATCATCAAATGCTTGGAGCAGTGGGAGTACTAGTGAGAGCAACAAGGCTAATAATTATGACTACATTATATTGGGAGGAGGCACAGCTGGCTGCCCTTTAGTAGCAACTTTATCACAGAAGTTTAGTGTGTTGTTGCTGGAAAGAGGAGGAGTCCCATTTGCCAATGCCAATGTGTCCTTAATGCAAAATTTCCATATATCTTTGGCTGACACTTCCCCAGGTTCTGCTTCACAAAGTTTCGTCTGGACTGATGGTGTGTTTAATGCAAGGGCTAGAGCCGCATCAATGCTGGTTTCTACAGTCGTGCGAGCCAAAGGTACATAGTTCTCCACTCATATTTACTTATCCAATATACTAAAAATAATTGTCTAATTTTAGTTATTCAATACCATTATATGTCTACGTAATCCCTTTCTAATCAGTGCTAATTTAATAAAATTCATCCTCATAATTGGTGAGTTTATCTAACATCGAGTAGAATTTTGTTTCTTTGTGAGTAATTCTTAATTTATGAACTAATATTTGAGATTGAGTTAAATCCAACGTTATTAAAAGGTCTAAATCATCCATCTCTCGAAGATAATTCTTCTCTTTAATTTGTCATAATTAAATGAATAATTTTAAAAGTCATTGAACGAAAGGAGGTAGGACTTTGACTTGCTATTCACTATTTTTGGATAGTAAGCTGACAAGCTGCATATACTACCTTGTTTATCTTTTTGAAAAAAAATATTTTAAAATTATTTTAAACTTTCCTGTATGTCTTTTGTATTTGTTTATTATATTAAAAATAAATAATTTATTTTTAGAGATAATTTATCACTTTATACCTATTAATCCCTTATTATTAAGTACTAATTTTCAATCATTTTCTAATGAGTGCAGTGACTTATAATATGATGGTATAGTAAAATTACCATTTTATGTGTTATTTCTCAAGGAACTTTCTATGCCTCAACCCATTGTTTACAGAAAATTGGCCACTTGTTTAACTTCTAGATTCAAATATATTGAAATGAAAAGTTGAAATCACTAGGAAAAAGGAAAACATTTAATTCTCAAATACAGTAGTTTTTGTAATTTATTTTGTGAGAATCGTATCAGTTTGCTTCTCTGTAGTTTCAACAAGCTGAAAGTGTTGTAGTAACTCAAAAGGACAAATGAGAATTTAAGTACATTATATTAAATGAAGGCTTTGATTGTGACTGTTCGTTTAGCAGTCTAACTATATAGGTACATAACCTTTCTAAATCAATAGGATTCTGTGGACGATATCATATGGTTAGACACCATTAATGATCTTAATATATGCTTATTAAGAAAATGTACGTATGATTTCTTGCATTTTTTTTCCCTAAATATGGAGTGTAGGGAAGTGGCAGAGACGAATTTTAAAATATACGCATGCAAAAAAAAATTTAATCAATCTATACAATGTAATTTTTCAGCAAAGGACGTCAGTGACTCGTGCAGCGCACTGTCACTATTAAGCTTCTCTTTGAAATTTGTGTTAGTGATCATATCTGTCTCCATATTGTGGTCCACTTTGCCCGGCTTGAAATAAAAGGCTTGGTAGGGAACATAATAATGTACAAATGATTTAAGGACTAACAAGACATGGTTGGTTATCAAGCCATATACATATACCCAGAAATTGAGCCTCCTGCATACGTCAAACATCTCAACTACCAGTCTTCTATCATCATTTATTGTATTCCATTTGAGGCGAATAAATGTCGTTTTCCTCTTCATGATGGTCACTTGTAAATCATCCTACTGTTTATCATGAATGGTTATGGAACAGAAACGTAGATGCTTGAGAAACTACTGTATCTTTTTCCTTTAATTTTTATTCGGAACCCACTGATCTGATTTTGTCACCAGGGGCAGGTCTAGCCTATGTAGTACGGGTTCACGTGAATTCAATAATTTGTGTTCAAGTTCTGCACTTACATTAAAAAGTTCACTAAGATATTTATAATTATTTGATATCGTGTTCTCAATTATCATTGTATATCAATTTAGGTCATGGTAGAAATACACAGTTTGTACTTACTAAGAGGAAAAATGCTCCTTGTCGTGAGTTTCTACGTTTCAAACCCAAATTACTGTCTTCACGTATGCTAAAATGCATGAAATTCATGCACATCTGTATAATTATAGAATCTTGCATGCACTCCCTATATATTGCTGCATTGAGGTAGATGGAAGGTAGATCATTGATGCTATGATCCTTTGAACTTGTAGGTATATCAAGAAAGTAGGTTGGGATTCTATACTGGTGAATGAATCATACCCCTGGATTGAGAAGCAAATTGGTTTACAATAAGCGAAGGTCTTCTAGAAGTTGGCATATCACCTTTTAATGGATACACCTATGATCACATATATGGAACCAAGTTTGGAGGAACCACTTTCGATAGATATGGTCGTCGTAAGACTGCTGCTGTCCTACTCACATCAGCCAACCCTGAGAACCTCCATGTTTTTGTGCACGCGACAGTTCAAAAAATCGAGTTTGACACATCAGGTATTACAGGTCAAATAAATCTGATACATTTAGTCCTAGATTGAGTACTTAAACTAGTAATGAATGATCTGTCCTTCATGGGATAATGGTTGTATTTTAAAATTGTGTAGGAAAGAAGCCCAGAGCAGTAGGAGTCCTCTTCAAAGACGAAAAGTGGAACCAAACAAGGCATTTCTTTCAAAGAGAAGGGGAAGTGAAATTATAGTGTCCTCCGGTGCAATTGGAAGTCCTCAGATCCTGTTGCTCAGTGGAATAGGTTCAAAGGCTGAATTGGAAAAATTGAACATATCCGTGGTGCTTGACAATAAGTTCGTCGGTAAAGGCATGTCAGACAACCCCTTAAACACCATATTTGTTCCCACAAATAGGCCTGTTCAGCAGTCATTGATCCAGACAGTAGGAATTACCAAGATAGGGGTGTATATTGAAGCTAGTAGTGGATATGGACAATCCGAAGCTAGCATTCATTGCAATCATGGTATCCTCTCAGCTGAGGTTAGTCATGTATAAACTTCAACTTCTATCAAGTAAAAGTTAGAGGTCACTTTTATCTTTGTCTTTTTGGAAACATTCTCTTCAGTTTATGTATCTAAAACCGAGAACTTTTAGTGGCCAAAGCCAGAACAGGGCTTCTGGACACTTGGGTGCTCGAGTGTTTTCACATGACACTCCCTTAAACTCCTTGTAACTTTATCACAGAAGGCACTAAATCTTCAAGCCTTTCACTGACATACATTGCACATTTTGGAATAACCAGCTAGGGCAACTATCCGCAATTCCTCCGAAGCAGAGAACACTGGAAGCAATTGAAGCGTACAAAAGAAACAAGAAAGATGTCCCACAAGAAACATTCAGGGGAGGTTTCATATAAGAAAAGATAGCAACACCTTTATCAACAGGGCATCTTAGCCTGACGAGCACCGAGATTGATGACAGTCCATTGGTTACCTTCAATTACTTCAGCCATCCACACGATCTGATCTGAAGCGATGTGTGGATGGCATACGCATCGTGGAGAAGATTGTGAAATCAAAACATTTCACTAATTACACACAGTGTGACAAGGAGACACTGGATAAGTTGCTAAACCTGAGTGTCCAAGCTAACATTAATCTTATACCGAAACACACTAATAATACAGAATCACTTGAACAATTCTGCAAAGAAACTGCGATTACAATATGGCACTATCTCGGAGGTTGCCAAGTAGGCAAGGTGGTAAGCCCAGATTACAGGGTTATTAATGTCAACAGGCTCCGAGCCATTGATGGTTCGACGTTCACTGAGTCACCAGGTACCAATCCTCAAGCCACAGTTACGATGATGGGCAGGTAAAATCATAGCTCACAAGTTACCTTCAGAGGATTGACTAGTTAATTATACTATTGATTGCTTCGATGCTGCATTGGATGCAGGTACATGGGAGTAAAGATTTTAAGAGAAAGATTAGAAAGAGCAGCTGGTTTGTAAAGATTAGAAAGATCCATCCACTTTTTAGTTTTCTCTTTTCGCAGGGGAAACTGAGACACAAGTGTGAGTTTTGTCATTTCAATTCTTTGGCAAGCAGTTACGTGTAGTCCGTAAAGTTCGGCTTGACATAAAAAATAAAAAAAGTAACTAGAACGGAGAAATCCTACTCGCACCCAGTGTAATTACATTAGTTTATCATGGTTAACTGCTAGATCGAGGTGATAATGTTCATTAATTAACCATGATTAATGATAAAAAAAGTCCAAATGAAAGAGACATGTCATGTATTTAGCCATTTTATCTAGACATCCCGTGCAAGTATTTTTTTTTTATAAAGTAAGGTATCTAAAGTCTTGTTACATAATGGGATGTCTAGCTTCGCATCTCAGATTATCACTGTTCTTTCTTTCTTTCTTTCTTTTCAATGTAAAACTTGTTTTTTGAATCCATTTCAACCTAGAACGTACATTTGTAGTTCCATAGTAAGTTCTATCAAGGTATGATAACAAACAAGTTAAAGATAACTTCTTTTTTTTTTAAAAAAAACTAAGGCAGGCAAACAAATCACATGCATTGAGCGCAAACTATTTAAATTAAATTTTGGCGAAATTACCGCCCAATGTCTTTGGCGATTGTATACTAATAATACATGTGATATACATACCATATACAAAATATACAACTGAACTAAGCATCTCCAAAGGCACATTTACATAAGTTCCCTTTGATCCTTCTTTTTGATATTCTAAAAAAATTCTCACATTAAGGTAAAGGCTTTAATTGGAAATAGCCTCTACGGTAGGATAAGATCTGTACAAAAATATTGTCAATTTTTTTCTGGTAAAGAAACATTTTTTTCAACGTGAAGATGTTTCAAAACTGTTGGTCGAGTTCAAGGCGGTTAATGTCCCAGCCTCCATTTTCAATTTCGACTAGACTTTGTTTCCCATCAATTTTCACCCTTGATTTTCACTGTCACTCCACAGTCAATCATGCCCACAAAACCCAAAACGAGCTTCTTGATTTCTTGGACCAGTTACTTCAACATTGCAGCCTCAATCTTCAACATCTTAAGCAAATCCATGCAAAGATCATAATTATTTGTTCATCAAATTCTTCTTTTGTAGCTGCCAGACTCATATCCATTTACTCTAAATTTGGACTTGTCAATGAAGCTCAAACAGTATTCCAAACCTGCCCAACTGAATGCTTCCCGAATTTACTGTTGTGGAATTCGATCTTGAGGGCTAATGTAACCCACGGGAAATGTAAAGAAGCTTTAAGGCTGTATAGTAAAATGCGTGAATATGGTAATTGGATTGATGGGTTTGGCTTGCCTTTGATTATTCGGGCATGTGGTATGTTGGGTGATTGTAATGTCTGCAGTGTAGTGCATTGTCATGCTGTACAAATGGGGTTTAGAGATCATCTTTATGTTGGAAATGAATTGATGAATATGTATGGGAAGATTGGGCGTATGGACATTGCAAG
Organism: Withania somnifera; assembly: GCA_039654485.1. Taxonomy (NCBI): domain Eukaryota; kingdom Viridiplantae; phylum Streptophyta; class Magnoliopsida; order Solanales; family Solanaceae; genus Withania; species Withania somnifera. Next base: position 9,353,496 of record JBDJHY010000097.1, read on the forward strand.
TAAACTGTTTGATAGAATGTCTATCAGAACTCAAATATCATGGAACATTGTAGTTTCAGGTTTCGCACAGAACTTCGACTGTGATGCTGCTTACAAGACTTTTCTGCTGATGGAACCTGAGGGGTTTGAACCAAATTCTGTTACTTGGACATCGTTGTTCTCTAGTTTTGCTAGGTGTAGACGTTACGATGATACGTGGAAACTTTATGTTGTGATGAGAAAGAAACTAGTTGAAGCTACCGCTGAGGCAATTGCTGTAGTGATATCAGTTTGTGTTGGTGACAATGCGATCGATAAGTGTGAGATGGTACACGGATATGTTATCAAGGGTGGTTTTGAAAATGATTCGATTGTGATAAACTCATTAATGTGTACGTATGGGAAAGGTGGTGCTGTTAGACAGGCTGAATGTCTGTTTTCCCGATTGCAATTAAAGACTATAGTGAGCTGGAATTCTTTAATATCTTGTTATGCAGAATCAGGTTTATGTAACGAGGCCTATTCTTTATTTTTGCAGTTACAAGAGTTAGATGATCCAACGACGAAACCTAACGTCATAAGTTGGAGTGCTGTTATAGGGGCATTTGCTATGGCCGAGAGGCAGGAGGAGTCTTTAGGAATCTTTCGAAACATGCAATTTGCTAGAGTACTGGCCAATGATATTACAATTTCAAGTGTTTTATCAGTTTGTGCTTAGCTTTCAAACTTTCATCTTGGTATGGAAATCCATGGTTATTCAATAAGGTTTCTAATGGATAAAAATACTTTGGTGGGTAATGGGTTGGTTAATATGTATATGAAGTGTGGTAGTCAGCAGAAAGGGAACGTAATATTCGAGAGAATAGGAGAAAAGGATTTAATTTCGTGGAACACAATGATTTCTGGATATGGAATGCATGGACTTGGTGCTAATGCCCTACAAACATTTGAACAGATGGTTACCACTCGAACTAAGCCTGATGAAGTTACTTTTGTTGCAGTTCTTTCTGCATGTAGTCATGCAGGCCTTGTTGATGAGGGGTATAAAATTTTCGATCAGATGAAGAAAGTGTTTAGAATTGAACCACAAATGAAGCACTATGCTTGTATGGTAGATCTTCTTGGTCGTGCTGGGCTATTGCAGCAGGCTAATGAAATGTTGCAAAACATGCCAATGAGGCCCAATGCCTGCGTCTGGGGAGCACTACTCAACTCTTGTAAAATGCATAAAAACACGGAAGTCGCAGAAGAAACAGCTGCCCAGATTTTAAACCTTGAGTCTGGGACGGGGAGCTACATGTTGCTCTGTAATTTATGTGCTGTAAATGGGAGGTGGAAGGATTCAGCAAATGTGAGGATATCCGCGAAGACGCAGGGTTTGAAAAAATCTCCAGGACAAAGTTGGATTGAGGTGAAAAAGAAGGTGTACATGTTCTTAGCAGGACAACCTATGGACTCAGAGATGGAGGATGTTCATAGAATGCTTAATGTTCTAAGCCTTCATATGACTAAGGAAGGATTCACGCCCCTAAACAGGTTTGCTTTGCAACGTGCAGCAGAACATGAAGATCATCTGTATTTGACGTCATGAATAATTCTGTGTCTATGCTCAATGTTGGAAAACTATGATCTGATCTCTAAACCTGCCCAAAGACATTTGTTGATAACCAAAGCCATTTACAGAATTTATTTGAATATCTGACCTCCCTTCCAGTCTTTCTACTAATATATTCACGGGTTAGCCGTATATGAGTTTCCTGTGCAGTCACTTCATTACTCAGGTATGTACGATTTCATTTTCCAAGAAAAATGTGCCGCATCTTGATATGTTTTTACTTAATATAATTTCATTTTTACTATTTTTTGAAGCCTTCATGCATGTTTTAGAAGTACTAAATGTTCGCTAATCTGCTGAAGCGGGGTCAAAGTCTGATGAGTCTGCATGTTGGACAGGATTCAGTTGTATTTTCGTACAAAAAGAAAGGAGAAAGATTGAACCGATATATTTATCTTTTACTGTTTGGTTTATCCAGGCTTGAGTTGCTGTGTCGTGAGGAGCTACGAGCTTGTAGAAACTGGGAAATTGTAAAAGGAGCAATGGTAAAGGTTGGGTAGGGAGTCATTCATGGTTGCTATAGGTGCTGATTCCTTAGTTTCTTATACAAATTGGTGATTGGATGCCGTCAGAACTGAAGTTCATTTATTTAAACTGCACATGAAGGAAATGGTGCTTTTAGTGAGCTGGAAATGGTGAAAATAATATTAAGCTTGGCTTCTTTGTACCTCGTCTTTGTAACATACTAGGAAGAATGTGAAATATGTATCAAGTGCAGTTACTTGAGACTAGTGAAAACACAGTACAAGAAACAAAAGTAATTTTGCAAACCTAAACTCATGCAGCCTTTCTTTTTCCAGTAAAACAATTTGTATCAAGAAATCAGAATAGTGAATCTACTCCATCACTTTAATTTGACTCATGAAATCACAAGTAAACAAGCAAATCTAATCTTTTACTGCCTATTTATTACTCACTTATCTAAAATTTATGAGCCTTTGTTTTTCCAGTAAAACCATCTGGATTCGAACTGCATGAGCTTTACAATGAGTGAAGACCCCAGCAGACGAATGAAAGCTAGTTTTGCATACCAATTGATCGGTTGGCACTTAAAGAAAGAAAGAAAAAATCTACACCGCTTGTTGGGAGTTTGAACAAAATTGTGAAGTCAGTTGACTCCTAGAAATTTCCTCTTGCGGATTTCTCTACTACAAGAATTCAGCGAAGTACCGATTGTGAAGGTAAACAGATTAGCAGCATCTTTAGATCTTTATTTTCGGGCATGTTAAGGTTTCACCCTCTTCCTCCGATGGGTGTCTGTTCCGTTGTTGAATAGCTTCATCATTGTGAAATGAACAAGTGTCACAACTATATTCCAAAATATATAAAGAATCAAAGAAAACTCAGAGCAACTCTAACTATGCTATAACCTGTTTTTCTTTTGTTTTATTATCTTTTCTTCTTAATGGCTATGCTACGGTTCATTGGGGAATAAATATTGATTGGTTTTGAGTGTAAGATAGTTTTTTGAGAAAACTAAAAAGAGAAATCAGCATTGAGGTTCTATGTTCTATAATTTTGAATAACATTTCTACGTGTATGGTAGACTATATTACTACGTGCAAAACTACTCTGGAAAATGCCATGAAGATCCCTTCAAAAAAACAAATCTATGTGGAAGGCTTGAAGCCATAATCTGTTCTCTTTCCCTAAACCTGATCGAGCTATCTTAACAGAAATGAAAATTAAAGATTTATATGTTATTTAAATTCATCATTCGATCTTTGAAATCGTTTAAATGCTTAAACTCAACATCACACGATTAAATAATCAAAGAATAGAGAACAAAGTGCAATTGCTGACCTTTGCTGATCAAATGTTTGGTCCTGTTCGAAACTTCCGAAACCTGAAAACCCCTCAAGAATAGGCTGCTTGATATTGTCACATTGGTCAGTAACAGACAGTTGCTTCATCCAAGAATTGGGAGCCGACGTAGACGTGGATTCTTGTTCATGCAAGCTCCAAGAGAAGTTAATATCTGTTAAATCTAATTGGCCATCTTGTATTTCATCATATTGCTGATCATCTTCCTGTTGCTGATCACAAGGAGGATAATTATAATAACTATCATGAGGATGGTATTGATCTATTGGCTGTTTCTCATACGGAGAGGCATTATTATTATTCACCAAAGGGTCTGCCTGATTCACAACACCATCACAATTGTTATCATTGAATGATTCCTGATCAGTTGCATGATGATCTGTTACTATCTGTTGTTGTTCAGATGCAGCAACAGCCTGTGCCCTGCAGTAGGCGAGCTGATGAAGAACGACTTCCAGCTCCGCTTTGAAGTAATCAATATGGCGTTGCAGGTCCGTGATGATACGGTAACAGCCACCAACAGGGTCATTAGCGCGAACATCAGATTGGAAAATGATGGTCCGCATTGCCACGTCTTTCATCGGTTGATCAAGGTGGCGAATGATCTTGGTGATGTTGCTGACACCAAACAATTTATGGGCGTTGAGGAACTGTCGTTGGCGATCATGAGGAAAATAAGGGGCAAGAACACAGTCAGGGGCACACTTTCGTCGTTGGTATTTGCATGCAGCGCAAGCTTGGCCGGTCCCACTGACACGGAGAAGAATGTTCTTGTTGTTGTTGCTGTTATGAACGCGTTTATTGTACTTATGATTGAGGTTATTGTGATCAGTGATGAATGTATGAGGAGTTTGATGATGGTGAATAGGAATATTATTATTATTAGGAGTAGTAAAGGTGGTCATTTGATTCTGCATATTGTAATTATTATTATAAGCTTTTAGTAAGTTTGTTTAGTCGGAGATTTGTGCTGCGTCTCCGGCGGGGATGGAGAAAAAGGATTAGATTAGAGTGTTTTCCATTTGAGTTCCCTCCCTTCTTTTCTCCTTTGCCAAGGTAACCAACGT
>JBDJHY010000097.1:9386323-9400754 GCA_039654485.1 Withania somnifera
TGAGAGAATTTGATGAAATTTGAGTGAAATAATGTAGTATTTATAGGAAAAAAAATTATTAGGGGTAGGGGTAGGGCCAAGGGGGGCCTGGGGGGTCTGAGGGGGGTGGGGGTGCTGGAAACGGCTATATAGCCGTTGCCAACCGTTGCCCCAACGGTTATATTTAAAAAAAAAAATTTTTTTTTTTGGTTTTTCGCCGGACCTGGCCGGACCGGACCGGGACGGGATGGACTGGGATGAAAACGGCATCCCGTTCCGTCCCGGTACCCGGTTTGTCCCATCCCGTTCCGTCCCGATACAATCCGGTCCGGTACCCAGTCTTAGTTAAGGCTACTGAAAATGTTGGTACGTCCCATGTAACAGATAACGACCATAATCAATATTCAATACTCCCTGTAATCGTGTAAATGGAGAGTCAAAAGAAGTTGGCTCAAGTATCACCGGGCTCCGACCCACTTTAATTCTTTTGTTTTACTTTCCTCAAATCATTTTGAAGTTAAATTAGATTCATTCAACATTCTGTAATTTGAATATAGATTTATAAAAATACTACTACAACAAGTTACAACATTTTATATGTCAATTTAATAAAAATATATAACTTAAAGTTATTAATTAAAAAACGTGACAATTAAATTTGAGAAGTAGCTAGTACTCACCATCTGGCTCTTTCCTCTATAATATGAAATATGTGTAACACGTGCATCCAACGGTCGATGTACCATTAACTCATAATTATTAATGCGGAATATAAATTTTTGTATAAATATTTACTAAAATTGCAATGACTACTAGTCGTGAATTCATAACTTTTAAAACATACTAATTCAATGCTAAGAATTTTTAAAAATTAAATTCAAAATATTTAAATATTGAATCCTGAGAGCATCAACCATAAAACTAAATTAATTATAATTAGAACGAAAGCAAAATAATGCTACTGCCAACAAGAATTAATCTTTTTCATTTCTCAAAGTGCATGCACTTTTATACAATACATATAGTATCGTTTTTCTAGCTAGCTAGCTAACTAGAGGTCTACTAACAAATTAACAAAAAAGAGAGAATGATTCTACGCTAATTAACTTTGCCAAGTTTTATGCTTTTTAAACGGATCATCCTGTTCTGTAGTAGTATTAACAAAACCAGATGTGTTGAAAATGTCATCAGTACGAGAAACAGGTCTTAAACCCAAAAACTGCTTAGTCATATCCCCCTCATTAAGAGTTCCGTTGAAGTGCAGCTGATGATCATCCTCTTTCTTTGAATTCAAATTGCTAAATCCAGTACTGAACAATACTGCACCTTCAAACGTTGACCCTTCAAACCCATTAGCAAAGTTAGAAAAAGATGTCATCATGCCACTTATATTTGCAGGGCCAATAGTAGTAGTAATAGTACTAGTGGTCATCAGCTCTTCACGTGAGGACAAATTCTGATGAGTTTGTTTGGTAGCAGAATCAGAATTAGTAACAGCAGACACGTGAGTATTGTGGGGTATTTTGGCTGGGCTTGGGACTGTGTAAGCAGCTGCAGAGACAGCATTTGCTTTGTTACTAATTGTAGCATCAAACGGAAGAGCTGTTTTCTGCTGCAACGCAGTTGCAGAAATGTGCGGAGAGGCCGCAGCTGATTCTCCTGTTGAATGGTGACCTGATGTACTCGGTTCTGCTGTCGAATAGTAACATAATTAAATTTTACATGAGTTAATAATCATGCAGAATTAATAAATAAATTATAGTACATTGATTGGTTTGTGGGGATTTATTAGTCTCCACATCGAAATCAAAATTAAGTTGTACTCCGTTTGACACAAGAGTTTGAGAGAAAATACTTTTTAAATTTAATCATGTGGTCCTAAATAAAAAAGTATTAAAATATCTTTTAATAGTGTGGTATTAAAAATACCACATGAAAACTGTCAAAAAAATATATTTTTAAACGGATTAAAAAGAAGAAAATAAAACAAATAAACTAAATGAAGAGATCTAAAAAAAAAAATTATTAATCATGTGTGCCTCTTTTAAGTGATACATCTATATGGGATAAGAATACAAGTATAAGTAATAACTAGAATTAGAAAATATCAAAACGACAAAACTATACTTCATAATTTAGTAAGAACTCTAATTTGTTTAAAAAGTATTCGATATTTTAAATTATTTACTGTATGCTAATTGTTATATATTAAACAAAAGATTCAACAAGAAATAATTCATTCTTGCATTATATAATCCTAATATTACAATTTCAATATTAGTAATCCGATGTGTGCATAGAGGACTTGTGACCCAACCAAATGACTTGATGTTAAAGCAGACAAATTTAAAGGTCATGGGTACGTACTTCAGTTCTCAGGAAGACTTAAAAAATGCAAAAATATTAATATTAGATCACATATTTGGTCCATGAAAACAGAATCGGAATCACAAAAAAAGTGAGATGATTAAGAAGTTCGTAACTTACCTTGGAGATTAGGGTTTGGGTTCTGATGGCTCTGCGTGTATTGTTGATCTAACCTAGTAGTAACTGGGAATAATATTGAAGATGAGGTAAAGTTATTGTGTGGTGGAGTGGCTGTAGCAGCTACAGCAAATGGTTGGCAATTAGTCATTAGCCATGGAGGAATTTCAATATGTGTAAAATCACTTGGCTGGTCTTTCTTCATGGAAAATGTAGCAGTAGATGGAATGATCTGTTCATGGGTGTTAAAGTAGTGAGGTTGTCGGAACTGGTGGTGGTTCGTTTGACAAGGGAAAAATGTTGAATTTCCAGTTATTGCTCTTGCATTCTCCATAACTAAAGTGTTACAGAATGCTCTGTGTGTGATGAAACTATCTCGTCTGAAATAACAACAAGATTATAAAAATGCTGAAATAGAAAAAGAAAAGTCACTATCCTATCGTCACATTGCACAAACTTAATTACATTTCCCAATTCCCAACAAACATGGCTTAATAATATATTAAGTATAAAAGATTAATAATGGTCAATAGTTGGTTTTATTAGTTTGTCCGCTTATGGGAATGGGTGGAAACATGATACATTGATTCTGATAATATCCATGTTAGACATGCCTTTAGACCCCAAATGATCAAAAAAAGATACAACTCAAAATTCAAAAAAGAAGAACGACAACAAGTGGGTACTATAGTAATTATTTGTTTGTCTGATCTGATGGACTCATTTTCGTGTTCATATATTAGATATACTCCCGTAGCATAACAGTGTTTTTCCAGTATTAACTAATTATATTTACCGTTATTTAAAAATATTTTTGCACTATCATCGTCTTTACTTATTATACTATGTAACAATATGTCTTATTCACAAATGTTTGTTTCTTGTTCATTGGAGCCAGTACCATAGAAGTTATGGATTCCATAGAACCTAGTTACTAATTTATGAGGCACAACTGATTTTTTAAGAGTCATAAACTTCTTGGACATGAAATGAATCTACTCTAAGTAAATCACGGTCAAAAAAAAAAACGACACATAAATTTGAGATAGACGAAGTAGTAGTTCTGGGTCAGTGTTTGTATTAAAAAATTACTTTATTATGTATGAATAATTTCTCAAAAACACAAACAAATAAACATGATTGTGATTCAAAACTGACAAAATTAAAATCCTGAATTGTGTCTGTGTAATGGTTACGTACCTTGAAAAAATAGTACCACATTCACATTTGTATTCTCTAGTGCCACAAGTCTTGGAGTGAGCTTTCCAATCAGATGGAACAGCATAACGCTTAGAACATGTCTCACATTTCCACTTCTTCTCACCATGTTTCCTGCTAAAATGCTTCTTAATTCCAGTAAGGTCCCCTAATGCCCTAGAGGGGTCATGGTGCACACAGCTCAACTCTGGACAAATATACACTTTCTTCCTCACTACTTCCTTATTTTCTTTCTTCTTTAGCTTCCATGGCAAATTGTGTCCTCTTCTATGGAGTTGTAAATTTTGGTCTCTTTGAAATCCTTTATTACAAATTTCACAAAAGAATCTATTGGTTGCAACTAGTGTTTTTGGTGATAAAGCTATCACTTCTGCTTCTGGATCTGTTTCAACAAAATTAAGCAGATTATTATTATTATTATTATTATACAAGTTTAACTTCTATATACTTACACAATTGCAAAAAATTGCATGCTCGTAAATAACAGAAATTAGTAATTATGATATCATCGCATATAAGTTAAATCCTTTTGACCCTGAAAAAAGATATTGTATATACACCATCAAAATAAATAGTTTTTTACATATCAGGTTATGTTACTTGATATAACAGACAATTTATAGTATTTTTAACAATAAAAAACTCATATTTCAAGCAGGTTTACTTGTAAATATGTTTTGAATGACCTCATAGTTATATTATACATAACTTAGATTCAAAAGGGAAAAAAATGAAAAGTTAATTCGAAAGCCAGAATTAATTGAGTTTTTTTTTTTTTTTTCTTTCTAAAAAAGATTAACCATCAATATATATACCTGGGTTGCCTGGTTGGTTTCTCTTTCTCTTGATTTGTTGTGGATTTTGATTTTGGGGAGTAACTAAGTGCTGCTGAGGTGGGTAAAAGAAGGCAGCTCCAGTAGTAGTATCATTATTCATGTTGCAAGAAGATAAACTTGAAGCTTCTTCACTACTTAAAATGGACATGTTTGTTGAATTATCAAATGAAAGTCTCCTTCTTTTGCACAATCTGAGTGGCTAGCTAACCATGATGACTCTTTTCTGCTTCAATACAAAACAACAAAAGATTAAGGAGATATGTGTGTGGTAGATCTAATTAAGTTAAAACAAGAACCTAGAAGAAGCTATAGTAGGTGAACCTATTTCTGTTTAAAACCATCAACTGTTTCCCTTTGGCATCAACTAAACAAACAATGGTTTTTTTGCAACAAAATGAGAAGGGAGAATTGTGGATGAGAAGAAGGAGAGATATGGCCAAGTCTCTACCGTGCACCTTCTGTCTTTTTTTTCGCTTTCTTCCCTCTCTACCCGGAAATATCTCACGTCTTTCTTTATTTATTCTACTAAAATATTTCCTCCTTTTCAGTTTATTTATCTAGTTTAAAGACGTTTGATTTATGATCTTGAACAAAAAAAAAAAAAAAAAACTTTTTAATCTTTTGGTGTTAGACATATGAAAATTTGAAATGTAAAAGTCAAAGAAATATTATTTTAAAATAAACTAAAAACAAAGACAAACAAATTGAAATCTAAAAAGTATTTTCTTTAATCATAATTTCTTTAAAATAGACTTTTGCCTAATTGCACCAACATTTCCATTCTCATGAAGTAGCTAAAAAATTCAACATATAGTATCTAAAAAGAGAGTTTGATTTGTATTTGAAAGCGTATTGTATTGAAAGAGACTGAGAAAGTGATTGAAGGAGAAGGAGACGGAGACGACGGAGAATTGTATAGACACCCCCTTCCCATCCCACTTTACGTGAAGGGTATGATAGGAAATTTGGAAAAGAAAAAAATAAATCCATTAAAATCATATAATCTGAAAAATAATTAAATTATACTTATATAAGTTTAGAAAATATCAAAATGGGTTGCAGTGGATGATTGAGTTTATTTTATTTTTAATCAACGGTTTAGATTGGGTTCAAACTCCTTGAGAATAGACAAATTCTATTAGGATCACTACTTCTAATTAAAAATAAGTTGTGCAATATGCAACCTGAAATTAAATGAGGCTTGAATTTAATATTAGATATTGAGCAAAAACTAAAATAAAAAATAAAAAAAAATTAGAAGAAGTTAGATTGTTTTAAAATATAAAAATGAATCATTTTTTTAACAGCTAAAAAAGGAAGGAGATTAGTAATAATATATAACATCATTATTGGTGGGAGTAGACCCCTCAGCTAATTAATTTAAGTTTTATCTATTAACAGTGACATGCATGATTGAATCATTGATTGATTATTCCAAACAGACATGCATGATCTTGCCCTTAAAAGCTTACAATTTTAAATTTCCTTCTTTTATGTTTGTGTAGTAGCTTTTCATTACATTTCGTTTTCATTCAATCTTAACTACTTTTCTAACATCACAGAAATTCAATCTTCTTCCAATTTTTCGACTATCATTTGCATAATTAACTTTTTTGCCCCTTTTCTTCTCCCATAATTTCACTTGTTTAATTAAAGATGATTTCTTTTTCGTGATTTGAATTTGATATCTTTGATTAACGATGCAAGAATATTTATATACCTCATAACCTTTAATGGTCCAACAACTAGGTAAAGATGGATGAAAGTAATGTAGCTGAGAGGCCTAAGATTATACTTTCTTTTTACATCGGATATTCGCTTCTAGTTTGCCTAATCCTTATTTGTATTGAAATAGCATTACTAATAGGATAAAGTGCACCAACTATTAAAGAATACTCCGTTTACGATTTGAATTAGAGCACTCTCATTAAGAGTAAAATTATGATACATTATCCATGTATACATGCTTCTAGTTGTGAAATACGTCTATAGTCGTTCACAGAACTTTTTTTTACCATATATCAAATTGATAAACAACTTGGTTAAACTATTTTTTTTTTCTTTTATATGTTTACGTCAGAATAAACCAACTATTATGGAAAGACAAGTATGCATTGACCAAGCTAAGTGATGAGCAAAATAATATTCCTCTATTAGTTATAATGTCAGAAAAATAGTCTCTCTAATGTGTATTATGAAAGCAAAGAAAACAATTTTTGTAAGACGTTTCATGTGGATTATCTCCTTCACTTCCAATGCTCCATCCAACCCCTCACCCTTAACTCATTCCCAATTATTACACCTCCGCCATCCTAATAATTTATTTTGTGTTTATTTCTGAAAATCAGACAAAAATTGTTTAAAACCAAACGCTTGATCTTATGAGGGAAAGCTCTAGTTTGAGCTTAAGAATTTAAGTAGTGATTGGATTAAATATGACAGGCTTTATCAGATTATTTTGAGTATATTCTAATATTCCTAGACGCAATTTATGTAGGATAATGAGTTCACGGGGAGGCAAAGGAAAAGGGGGCTGGGTTCAATCATGTCAGGATATATATTTTCCAAAATGATGGATCCTAATAGGATCCTGTATATATAGAAATTAAATGACAGCAAATTAAGTGCTAGACTTGAGGATAAATTATTCAAAACCTGTGGCTAATTCCTATCACTTGGACTATGTTTTTTCTCCTCTATATGTCATGAAAGTAGACACAACTTCGCAAAAGGAGACCCAATGAAATGAGCGGCCTGGTTGATGGGGACGCATGAGTTAGACTAGTCCGTGACACATAGCCCCCCTCTATGGCTCATGGCTCGTGCTTGTGCGCGTTCACTCTAGCATCTGTATTAAATCATGTAATACTTTTCTATCACAAAAAGAATGACGGCATACAATATTTGAAAATAGTTTCAAGGTCACCCTCCAACACAATGGGGATCCCTTCTCGTGGTACTCAAAGAAGAGTATGTGATGCGAGTCAAAATCAGGATATATCTGTCTTGTTTAGCCAAAACTTTTATCACTTTCCTTTCCAATTGTATTGAAGGTCATCCCTTTCAGCCAAGCAGAAGACATTTGGCCATTTGGGCGATGGCCCGGTTTGAGTTTGACTTCACGGGCCGCAAGTTTCTCATTTCTCATTTTCTACACTAGATAGGACCCCTTTCTTAACTATTATATTCCTCCGTTCTGTTTCGACTTTTTTTTGTCTAATTTTGATTTAAAACTGTATTTAAGATATTAAAAAATATTAAATTTTGTAACAAAATGTCACTTGTGAAAAATTAAATTAAAAAATTACCAAAAAGAGAAAAGAAGTAGTCTTTATGAAACAGAAGGAGTGTGGTATTTTACAAAATCGAACCACATAATTGTACTCCGAAGACAGTGGACTTACCGACGTGAGGACGAAGAAGACAGGAAAGCGACTCCACCACATAAATGTACAAATGATCTACAGACCCGATATCATAGTCTTCTTGCATATCATGCTCGAGTCCTGCAACCTGTCTGAATACATTTGGCTTATCAGATGAAAAGTTAGTACATTTAACAGTAAATTAATGAAGTTTAAGATTAGGTACCCGTAGCTTTCACAATCCACAGCCCTGATCATGGGTTTAGCACTTTTTAACCTCGCACTTGGATTGCATTTTACAATCTTCTTTGTTAAGCATTTTCCTGGAAACCATTCAATATCCGTCCTGCAACACATCACACACGTCATACAATCCAGCACAAAAAGGATAACAAGATATCAAACCAAAACAACAAGATGGTAGAATTTACCATATTGCATCTTTTGCCATATCCTTATTTATCCTGTTGTGACAGGTCTTTGTCAACACAGAATTCTTGAAAAAAGGGTTGGCGTCAAAGAAGAAATCAAGCTTCAAACCCTTTGGATGGTGGACCCTGCACCACTTGATATCCTTGAGGAACTTTAAAGCTTCTTCATAGATGTTGATCTGCAACACACTGTTTTGCAGTCAGTTCAATTATCAACGTATGGAATACTGCAAGAAACGATGATAACTTTAGTATTTACCTCCTCTTCGTCTTCCTCATAGGCCTTCATTGCAGTCATCCAGAAGTTGGGAACACCTTTCTCTGTTCCAAAAGTTCACAACAAGGGATTAAAGCCCGTCTTCAATTAATTCTGCATGAATGTAAGAAAGAGCATGTCACAGTTTATCCTCTCCTGTCCACTTATTATCACCTTCCACTTCAACAACGCCATTTACTATTTCAGATCTCTGCGAAGAAACCAGAACATGATTAACCAACATGGATATCCAAAGGAATTTGATCCAAAACATCTGCAATGTTACAAACTTCTAAAAAATAGAAGTATTTCTTCCTTCTCTACTTTCCTATCTCTTTATTATGATTTTTCTATTTTATTTGAGGTGGGGATTGCGAAGTGGCGGGTGAGGAGATACATTATCAAGACATATGTTGAATTTTCCTTTACACCTTTGTGTACAACGATTCATGCAGCTTCTCATATTTAGCTTCAAGTGCAGCCTTCTCCATCAAAACTAAAACTCTAAGCGCATCAAGTTCACTCTACAAACAGAAATGCTGTCAATCTCTCTTTCTTCCTTTTGCAAGAGAATGAGATGATGTATCTGATGATCTAATAGAGGCAACAGAATGTGACAGGAAAATCCAAGGAGCTCACTATATTAATTTTTTGGAATCTCTTTAGTGATAGAGATCAATACTTTGTAATATAACTGTTTTGATACTTTTGCTGCTTTGCTATACCTACTTGGTGCTCTATAAATTAAATATATTTTACTGTACCAAAAAGAAATCCAGAAGCAAAACCCTGCGCCAAATCAAAGAAGAAGCAACAAAAATTTTCAAGGAAACTGAATAATAATACTCTTCCCTCCATTCCAACTTATAGAAAATTCTTCATTTGGGATGTTCTAAGATATTTAACGCAATTCTATTAATACTGTTTTTCTATGATTACAACACCATCATTTACTATCCAGAAAACGATTAACCAGGATGGATATCGAAAGAAAATTGAGTCAAAGCAGGTGCAAGGTTACTAACTTCCAGCTTCTACAAAAATAAGAGTTTCTCTTCCTACTTAACTTTCCTATCTCTTTCTTTTTCTTTTTTATTTGGGGTTGGGGATTCAGTAGTGGCTGAGCGGGCAGATATTATTGTCAAGACATATGCAGATGCAAAACAAGTTGAATTATCCTTTTCACCTTCGTGCACAACGATTCATGCAGTTTCTCATAACCAGCTTCAATTACAGCCTTCTCCTCCGAAAGTAAAGCTTTCAGCGCAGCAGGTTGTCCCAACAAACAGAAAATTTTGTCACGCTCTCTTTCTTCCTTTTGCAAGAGCAGTTAAAATCTACACAATAGATTGGATGATCTAATACATGCAACAAATTGTGACACGCAAATCCAAGGACCAAAATTAAGGACTTATAAGTAAAGCAAATTAATCATTAGAATGAGAATTTATTCATGTACAAATGTAATCCTGCAAATTAAACACCATTTGTTGGGTGAGGGGAGATGGAGCGGAAAAAATTGCCTAATAACAGTGTGTCTCCTCCAGAAATACAGTCATTATATACATCTTCATCAACTAACTTTTATCACAGATTGAATTCATAGAGCGGTATAAACCAACATATATGACCCATAAAACCAGGAAAAAGGAGAAGGTTGATCAAGCATTGTCATAGCTCAATTTATTAATATTCTGGAATATCTGTAGTGATGACAAAGATTAAACTTTGTAATCTTACTGTTTTGGTACTTTATCAATGAAATCTACTTTACCTTATCAAAAAGAAATTGGGAAAAAATAGCCTGCACCAAATCAAAGCTTCTGACAAAAAGGAAGCAACAACAGAACTTTTCAAGAAAACTATTCTCTACATTCCAATTTATCGAAAATGCTTCACTTGGGATGTTGTAGAATATGATGCAATTCTGTTAATTGATCTTTGGATTCCAAGACTTCCAAAATTTTCTAATAAATGCAAGTATTCATATCTTGATAGGCTAAACAAGGGGAGACGTGAGCCTAGTGGCGGTAGAATCCCGACGAGGAACGTCCTTGATAAGCTAAACAAGGGGAGACATGAGCCTAAGTTTCCTGAAGGCACACTGACTCCGCTTACCAAGACAAGGTCAGAGATCCTAGCACTCTCGACGACGTGCTGAAGCCACCACAGGCACTCCAGGCTCCCCGCACAAACGATCCCGGAGCTTTTGGTGTCACTTTCATAATGACCACGGTCACGACACCGAAGCGTGCAAGGATCTCATGAGAGAGATCGATGAATGTGTCAGGTGATGGACACGACAGCCACAGGGCCCCCTCGAGGTCATGGACGAGGTGGCCGGGGAAACCACTAGCCCTAAGGGGGCCAAATATACAATTCAGGCAGCCGAGGCCGAGGCCAGCCCAACAAGAGGTGGGACACGCCCTAGAACCAATACCCCCAGTACCCTACTCAAGAATACCAGGGTCAGGGTGGTTATGCCAACCAAAACTGTATTGATGTAGGCCCAAATCAGCAATACGGAAATGCAGCACAGACCCCAGCTCCACCCCCCTCTAGACCAAAATACCAACGTCACAGGGGTAATACATGCGATATTCGGAGGACCCTTGGAGGGAGTGGCGCAAGCAGCCTTAAAGGCTGGAGCCAGGAGGATACCCGCTGACGAACCCCTGAGTCAGCGGTTCATAATAGAAGAGGTCATTACCTTCTCCAAGAATGACGTTGTTCCCGGAGCGATGCTGCATTCAAATGCACTGGTGATTAAAATAGTCATGGCAAATAGAAAAGTGCACCGAGTATATGTAGACAACGGTCCAACAGTAAGCATCGTCTTCTCGGTATGCTTTGTTCAGCCCGAGATTAAGCGAGAAAACAGCGACGAAGCATCCAACCACTCCAGACGTGAACACAGGGAGAGGTTGTCCCTGAAGGGACCATCTGGCTGACGGTCACTGTGGGAGTCTACCGCACACTAAAAACCATGATGGTGGAATCCTATAGTAAACGCTCCTTCTCCTTACAACGTCATTTTGGGGGGAGATTGGCTAACCCCAGCCAAGGCGGTCTGCTCATCCTACCACCTCATGATGAAAATTCCTACCGAGTATGGAATAGCCTTGGTCCGAGGTGACCAACAGATCTCGAGGGACTGTATAAGGATTGCACTTAAAAGAAAGGGACCGAGGTAAATAAATAGCAATTACAGGGTGTGCAACCACCACCTTAGGAGAGGTCTCACGTTATCTCGTCAGGGGAAGCGGACGATGAAGTGCTAGAGGTCTTATTGGACCCTAAATTCCCAGAAAAGAAGGTAAATGTGGGCTCATCTAGGAATGCAACCCTTCATCACACTACTACAGGAACTCATAGACGTCTTCGCTTGGTCCTTCTTGGATATGAGGAGGGGTGTTGCCTGATGTAATAGTCCATAGGCTAAATGTGGACCTAAGAGTCAAGCCGGTACAATAAAAAAAGAGGAAGTTTGTACCTAAAAAAAGTTGAATTATTCGCACCGAGGTGGAACAATTGCTAGCAGCGGATATCCTCTTCGAGGTGAAATACCCGACCTCTTCGCCTACAAGAAGATGCCCTTTGGGCTAAAAAATGCAGGGGCCACTTATCAAAGGCTCGTGGATAAGGTGTTCATAAAACAGGTCAACAAAACAATAGAATTCTATGTGGATGACATCGTTATAAAAAGCTAGACCCTGGCGACGAGCTTAAAAGACCTGGAAGAAATCCTTCAGCTCTTAAAACATATCAGGCTAAAATTGAACCCGACAAAAGGCAATTTTAGGGTCAGTTCGGGGAAATTCCTAGGATACGTAGTATCCAAGAATGGATTAACTGTGAACTCCTCAAAGTCAAAATGGTGTCGGAGATGAGATCTCTGAAGTGCCTGAAAGATGTGCAGAGGTTGACGGGGTGCCTGACAGCGCTAAGTCGCTTCCTATCCAAGTCAGCATAAAGACAACTCCCTTTCTTTTGTGTCCTCAAAAAACGCAAAAAACTTCCAATGGACAGACGAGTTTCAAAAAGCCTTTGAGGACCTAAAACATCATCTGTCGATGCTACCCCTACTAGTTGTCCTAAGCCAGGAGAAACCTTCTACCTCTACCTGGCGGCAGTCGGAGAGGCGGTCAACGCCGTTCTTGTCATGGAAGAAGGGGGAACTCAAAAGCCAATCTACTTCATCGATCGAGCTCTACATGGAGCTGAAGTGAGATACTTGCCCATAGAAAAGATGGTGCTAGCACTAATAACAGAAGTTCGGCGACTTCGTCCTTACTTTCAAGCACACCCTATTTGTGTGCTAACAGACGTACCATTAAAACAGGTACTGCTGAAACCAAAAGCGTCAGGTTGACTGATGAAGTGGACAGTTGAACTCAGGGAATACGAAATTGACTTCCGACCAGGAAAATTCATAAAAGGCCAAGCCCTAGCAGACTTTTTATTAGAGGTGAATCACTCCACCTCGGAGGTGGCAGAACCTTCAGCGAAAGAACCTGAAGTGGAAAAAGAACCCAAAACACCTCAGACACGTTTGTCATGTACGTAGACAGGGCCTCCAGTGAAGATGACAGTGGGGCGAGGATGCTGCTCAAAAGCCTCGAGGGGGTTGAGGTGTCATACGTGCTGCGATTCACTTTTAAAACCATAGATAACGCAGCATAGTATAAAGCATTAATACCAGGTCTCCGTCTAGCCCTACAGATGGGAATAAAATCAATATCAGTCTTCAGCGATTCCCAAATCATGGTTAATCAAGTAAAGAGCACTTTTGAAACAAAAGAAGCCCAACTAAAAAAGTACTTGGAGGCAGTGAAGGGATTGCTAGGAAAGTTGGACTACTTTCAGATAGCTAAAATATCGTGAGGAGAAAACACGAAGGCCGACACACTCAGCAAACCGGCGTCCTCCAAAAAAGGAAGGAAACAAAGTGTATGTTGATCGAAGAAGTCTACCACCCAAGCATTAGCGAAGTCAGTATCTCGGTAGTGGACGAAAAGGATAACTGGACGACCTCGATAGTAAAGTACCTCACCTTGGACGAAACGCCCTCCATTCCTGCTGAAGCTAGAAGGCTTCGTCTTAAAGCCCCAAAGTATACGCTGGAAACGGAGTCCTTTACAAAAGATCTTTCTTACAGCCCCTACTGAGGTGCGTAGGGCCCAACCAAGAAAATTATATAATACACGAGATCCATGAAGGGTCGTGCGGTAGCAACCTCGGGGCACGAGGATTGGCAAAAAATCCTACGATGGGGATATTACTGGCCCACCTTGGTCCAGGAGGCAGAGGACTTCATCCAGAAGTGCCCAAAATGTCAATTCCATGCACCAATAGCTCGGCGACCTCAGAAGGAACTCATCTTGATACAAAGCGCTTGGCCCTTTACCCAATGGAGGATCGATATTGTAGGACCCTTCCCCGAAGCCCCAGGAAGGGTAAAGTTTCTGGTAGTAGCCATAGACTACTTCACCAAATGGGTCGAGGTAGAACCTTAACCATAATCACAGGAAAGAAAATCCCAAACTTTGTATGGAGAAACATCGTGTACCGATTTGGCATACCAAAGAAAATCATCTCGAACAACGGGAAGCAATTCACAGATAGCTCATTTAAATCTTGGTGTGACGAGATGAAGATCTCTCAGCAATTCACCTCGGTAGCTCATCCTTAGGCGAATGGGCAGATCGAAGTCACAAATAGAACACTCCTACAAGGCTTAAAAACAAGGCTAGACAAAGCCAAGGGGGATTGGGTGGAAAACCTATCTAATGTCCTATGGGCATATAGAACAACCCCAAGAACACCTAATGGGGAAACCTCGTTCAACCTCACGTACGGAAT
>JBDJHY010000097.1:9409801-9422375 GCA_039654485.1 Withania somnifera
GAATGAGACATTATTCATTTACAAACTAGTTACTACTCACAACACTTCAATATCATTTGTTGGGATCAGTTTAGGTTGGGAACCAAAGCGTTGACCGATAATAGTGTGAGTCCTCCAGAAATGCAGTCATATTAGATGTATCATACAGCGCGAGTCTGTTTCTCAATGGCCACAATTTATACCAAGTGAAAAGTCAATAGAAACTGATAGGTGAATATGTCCCTATAAACACGGTCACACTCATCATTTCCATGAGGCTATTCTTCTATTAGCAGGCCTAGCATATACCAGATCAAACGTCAACATAACATCAAGCATGTCTAAGTATAGAAACCTCCCAACTGTCTGATACTGAAATAGACAGTTACACTCACTAGTTTGAGCAAAGTCCCCTTTGGATACTCAAGCCCTCCAAGACCTGAAAGATGGCTAATAAATAATATAACTTTTGTCTGATTTGAGATATTCTGGAATCTTCCTTTCAGAAAAATATTTACAATTCCCAACACCTATAGTGATATTGCTTTTAAGTTTCTTAAGGCGATCACTCGAAAAGCATGTCTCTGTGTTCTAATCTTGTTTCTCAGATCAATGCACTAACCAAAGTTTTTATCTTGGGAAAGAGTCACAGATATGCATGTATAAATGTAATGTCCAGCGCAAATAATGGGCCAAGGGAAGGAATGTCAGGGAGAAGAATTATCCTATAATATTCTGGTTATTCACCCCGTGACCCAGAAGAAACCAACTGAGGCGATTGTTGCTTCCAGCATATAACATTTCGATTTATACTCTAGACATGTAACCGAAGCATAAAACTTTAAACTGTCAACAAGGCTAAACTATGGTTCACAAAATAGTTGCATCAAAACCTTGCAGCATCATTGTGCTACCTCTGTTGATGGGAGGTACATGTATAACTTGTATTTAGTTGAGGTACTCGTAACATGGGACACTACTGTTATAGAAAACAAAGGAGTGTTGCTTTGACTTTTTGGTTTGATGTTACCTTTATCCAAAAAAAAGTTCTAAAGAGGAATAAGTCCACATATATTACCAAGAAGACCAGCAAAAGAGAAATCTGGTCAGTTTTCTTCTTTCCTCCCTGACCCCCTTCTAAAATGTGAGGTATAGTTAATCTTTGCTTCAATTACTTTGGCGAGAGGAAATAAAAAACGCCAGGAAATGGTATAGAGGTTAACCAAGATATACCTCATCCAAAGCATGCACATAAATCAAAATGAAACCTCAATATTAAGTCCACCTTCCCAGCACCACATATTTTCACAAGGACCAGAATACGGAAAAGAAGGGACAAGCAAGCATCTGCCACACTGATCTTAAGTGAACGATGGAAGATACAAACAGACACACACATACATATTTATGCACACACACAAGCATATATGAAATAATAAACAACGATGTGGAACAAAAATTGATTAGCACGTATGACTATTGAGAAAGAAAATCTGAGCCAAATCAAAGCACTACAGAGAAAAAGAAAAAGAAGCAATAAGAGAACTTTCCAAGGGAACACCAATGCAAAGAAGAAAAAAAACAGAGAATTTTCCAGAGGAACTTAAGAAAAATATTATCCCCTCCATTTCAATTTATCAGACACTCTTTTTCACTTTGGATTGTTTCAAAATATTTGACACAATTATGTAAGTAGTAAGTTTCGTACTATTCAAATTAATTAACTAATCAAATATTATCTTGGATGCATGTTTTCCTCATTAAAATGAAGGAGATAACAAAACAATACAATATGAAGAAAATAATAAACCTGAAGGTCTCTCAAAGCATCAACGCGCTTCCTAACTTGTGGTGACAGGGTGTCAAGTACGTCCAAGTGATCCACAGCCAAATTCTGAAGCTTATTCTACACATTTCCAGGAGAAACCAATTATAAATTAAATAAGAAACTAGAGGTCAAAATTGAAACGAAAATACAAAGAACCAGAGAACGAACCTTGAGTGCATTTACCAAACCAGCACGATCTTCAGCACCCAAAGCTACGGAGAATAAAGAAAAACCAAGAATCAATTATTTGAAGGATCGAAAACCAGTGATATATATATATATGTATGATCATATAGAGATAAGGAGTAAATGTACCAGCGGCAGCGGCAGGGAGGGAGGTATGGAGATCGGAATCTGAGTGGTTTTTGTTGGAAATGCTCATGTTGGAATTTTGGGAGGAAAAAACAGTGTGATGAAATGGAAAGATAGAGAAAGAGTTTAGCAGATATATGGGGTCAGTTACGTCTTATGATTGCGTTGAGATTCCTCACCTCAACTTCTCTTATTGCAAAACGTGGCAACCCAATGGAGTTATATTTTGTTTAATCACAAAGTGTCAATTTTGAACGAAGTCACTACCCGACATAACTAGATGAAAAAGTGAAATCTATTAAAGCAAAATTTATTAAGGTACATTTGGTCAACAAGTAATTCAAAAAGGAAAGGGTTGGATCTAATGTATGCTTATCTTATTTGTAAAAAACGAGATATTTATTTTGCACCTAAATTACATCCAAAAAGTATTATTTTATTTTAAATAAAAATTATTTATAAATATACAAATATTTATGAATGATTCTAAACAGCAGAGTTTTTTTTTTTCCTTACTAATCATACCAAGTCAAATATTGTAACATAAAATTAGATAAAATAAAATAAAATATGTGAACTAAATTTTTTAAAATTAATTTATTTTACAAAAAAAAAAAAAGACAAGATGATTAAAAGTTAAATAAAACAAAATGTAATATTGTAGATTAGATCCAAAATAAAAGTTATACTACATTTAAATAACAGAACAAAATTAGCTACTACTTATAATATATATTTCCGCTACATAACTGCCCATAGTAAGTCGGAGAGACTTGAACGTGGCAAGCACCATTACAAAAATCGTGTCAAAGATTTGGAGAACTCGGACGGTTAGTTTTGAAGTAAAATGGAAATAGAAGGTTCCGATGGGTCCAAAACCCGGCTCAAACCAGGTTCGACCATCGATTTCGGTCGAGGATTGGGGTTCAACTCCGACGACCGAACCGTTTCTCGCCGTCAAATCTTATTCCAAATCCACAATCCTTCAGACCATGAGGAAGATGAAACTAAGGTCAGTTTTGAAGTTGTTGGAAGGAATCCCATTTGGGTATACAGAAATCGTGATGGTGAAGTTCGCACTTTTAGGAAGTTTGAAAGAGGCGAAATGGAGAATGGTGACATGTTTTGTGTTTCGGCCAACAAGCCCATTTGGTTTACCTTGAAGAGAGTTGATTTTTCTACGAAAGATTTGGAAATGGAGAGCCAGTTGGCTGAAAGTCTTCAGAGTAGTTCATGTCCAATCGGGATTGAATTAGACTTCGGGGATGTTGATATTTCGGGCATTGACCCTGTTCAAGGTTTGATTTTTCTGCTATTTGGTTCTTTGATTTTGTTATTCCAATGTTCAATTCATTTTCCAGTTGCTTCACTTTTACCATTAATTCAAAGCATTCAATCTATTTGATTAACTGGTATCAATATGAAATTAGTTGGCTCAATTATATGAATCATCTGCCTCCATTTTGTGAGGATTCATTTTAATTTTGATGATTCGAGTGCATATGTAGACACCTCAACTCTGTCAGTCAAATACTCCTATTTACTAAATGATCAGATAGACACCTCCAAAATCTATGTGCCCGTGTCCACGAGACATAGTAGGGACGAGTAGACATAGTAGGGACGAGTTAATTTATCTAGATGGGCACTCCCAAAGTTGGAGTTGTTAATTTTCTGTTGAGGTCTCACTATTTATGTTTTATGCCTTGATTATTTGACTGGGTAGAAATTTCTTGTGATCTACAAATTCAATTGGTTCACCTGGGACAGAATGATTTTTAGCAATTGAAATAGAGACCAGCTTGCTGAAAGCCTTCAAAGCAGCGGATGTCCAATAGGGATTGAATCAGAGTTCTACAATGTACATATTTCAGCCGTTGACTCTGTTCAGAGTTTGTTTTATTTGAAACATCTCCATTTTTTCTTCTCTTTTGATTCAGTCAGAGGATTTGTGGTAGATAGACTATATTTACATTGTCAGCTTTGATGTAAATTGAACTATTTTGTTATTGATTTAACCTAGATATGACTCCTTGCCTCTGAAGTAGTGGTAAAGTCTACATACACTTTAGCTTTTCCAGACCCCACTCGGTGGGAGTACACTATGCATGTCGTTGTTGTTGTTATGACTCCTTGAATGTTTGAGATGGTTATCCTGCTGATTAAAATGGTCTTTTGTTAAATGTAGAATTTGGCTTTCTGGTGATGGGGCATGAATTCGATGGTTATCCCAAGAAAATGATTCGCGAGATAAAGAACTGGAATTGGTTTATTGAGGATGAAGAAGCAGAGAGTGAAGCCGATGAAGATTCTGATAGAAAAAGCAGAAAGGGTGCTACGAGAAAACGGAAGAAAAAAGGCGAGGGAGATGATGATGAGTGGACTGGCGAAAGTGAAGATGAGAAGGAACTGTCCACGATGTCTAAAAAACTTCAGGGGTCTAAGTACATTACAAGGTCCAAGGACAAGTCTAATGCAAAAAGGAATAAACCTTCTACGCAGAAAAAAACTAGACCCTCTGAAGAAGAAGATGAAGATGAAGAGGATGAAACACTGGGTGGTTTCATTGTAGACGATGCAGAAGAAGAGGTAGAAGTTGGTGACGACGAAGAAGAGGAGGAATTTGATGCCGATGAAGATGATGAAGATTAATTAGAAGATTGATGCTTCCTCCAAAAAGTGTGCTAGATGGTTTCAGCTAGCTAGTTTTATTTAGTTGCCGTTGTGTTGATTACCTTTTCTAATGTCAATCATTTGACAAATCCTGTATTCTATAGTTCTACAATTATCTGTCACTGTATATGACAACGTTGTTCTTGATGCTCAACTTTTACTAGTAGTTCTTTGTACTGAACGAGCTGATTTTGCTACCACACGTTTTTTGAGTCTTCTGTTGCGTTCTCTCTCTCTCAGACTCGCGTATACGAACTGCTGTTGAATATTTCTTCAGACCTTTGTTGAATGACATACACGATTAAGTGACTCGTGATAGAGTCAGAGGGATTTTTGCCAACAAAAAGCCAGGCTTTTTGTGGTATAGCTTTTTTCCAGACCCCAAGCATAGCGCGAGCTTTCAAGAAGCTTCTTGTGGTATTGCTGGCTTAAATTATATATAGAATTATCTTGAGAAGAAAAAATAAAAACACAACTTCAGCAAACTTTGTCAGATAACAAAATGAACGCAATGAAATGGTTACTAAAGATTGTCCCTGAGCAAAGAACTGAGAGCTCAGATTTTTAAATAGACAGAAGTCCTCCACACAAGAATAAAAGGGGCGTTTTAACAATCCAGTTAAAATTACTGTAGCGTTCACCTACATTTTAATGTAAAAAAGAAAGTTTGATAAAAATAACCCTAAACATAAAATCTCAAAAAAAAAAAAAAAAAAAAAAGTAACTACTACTACTACAATTCAAACTCTAGTATTCTTTTTCTTCCCCTTATACATCTCTCAATATATCACAAAAATTTTAAAAATTAAATTAGATATGGTAAAATAAAAACATACTTGAAATATTATATTTTCACGAGTTTTTCATCTGAATTATCAAGTGTTTATTTTTTTCTATCTCAACAATCACTAATTATTTATTAAAATATATATTTCAAAACTGACTTGATCAAATATTTAATTATATTCATCAAAAGGCACATTACAACTTAATTTGCTTATAAACTTCGTCCACATAACATATCTAATATTTATATGAGTTGACTCATTATATTATATTTTGAAAAATTCAATTAATTCCTTTAAAATCCAAACTTTTCTCCTTCTCAACCATCTTTTTCCCGAAGTTTTTACTAGAATAAGTTATTATTTAAATCAAGTTCACCAAAATAGTATATTTTTTTTTAAACTTTACAAAATTAGTATATACTTAGTTGGCAATAATGTATTAGGCTATATTTTATTAAAAAATACTCAATGGACCAAAAAATAATAGGCTAACAGTGTTAAGTAGGTATATGTTATTTGCAGTAATCTCTTTTAACTAATTTGTTACCATCAGTAATGAGTCTCCGCAACTCTTTCACCTATGAATTTTTGTACGAAATTTGACGTTAAAACCGTTATCATGACTTATATTTTATGGCTAAAACGATACTATGAATAACGATATTACTATTTTGTTGTTATTGTTCTATGTTACTAATGTATCAATTGTGCTACTAGTTTCTTTTAATTAGCTACAGCTATGTGATTTGCCATATTTTATTGTCTTCCTTCTGAAACGTCAACACCAAAGATTACGATAAAGGATGTAAAATGATGAAAAACTTTTTTTGTAGAAGTGTTAAAGAATGTGAAAAAATAAAAAAAAAATCGTAGAAGTGTTCGTCTCACATATCAAATTAGATTAAAAATTAATTTATTTAGAAAAAAAAAAACAAATTATAAGTGTTTTTTCATAATTTGTGATGTGAAGATAGAACAGGAAACGGATGAATGAAAAGTTTAAATTGTTAGAATTATATGTTTGTTTGAATTGTTAGAGGGAAGGAAAGATATCAGCTTTTTCTAGACACTACATAAAAGTTTGTACAAATTTTAAAGGAGTTAAAATTACATTAATTATACTGAAGATAATTTGAATAAGCAAAAAGGGTATAGGAAACGTAAATTTTGTTGAATTGTGAAAGCAATAATGCAATAAAATAACTCGCATCTGATGAAGAGCAAACAAAATATTCTCGAGGTTAAACAAACAAAAAAATTGAATTCTTAAAGGGAAGCAACTGATACTATAACACAAGTGTAGCTAATTGAAAGGAAGCAAAATACACAACTGCAACTAAATAACAACGAAACAATGAGATTGTTACTTAGAGTAACGTTTTAGACTTAAAACATAAGTCATGATAATGACTTTAACGATAGATTTTGTACAAAAATTCAGAGGTGGCAGAGTTGCAGAGTCTCGTTACTGGTGGTACGAATTAGGTCAAAAACGTTACTGTCAGTAACGTACACCTACTAAACGTTCGTTGTTAGTCCATTGTTTTTGGTATGCTGATTATTTTTTAATAAAATATAGCCTAATATGTTACTGCCAACTACGTATATACTAATTTTATAAAATTTAAATTAAAAAAAAACCATTTTGGTGAACTAATTTTAATAATAGCTTACTTTAATCAAAAAAAAAATTCACTTTTCCTTTCTAATTTAATTTTTGTGCAGAATTACGCATCAGCCTAAACTGTCATTTGATACTATTTTTAAGTAATATATGCATAATTGGATATTAGGTGGTGTATTTTGATGAATAGTGGTGATAGTTGAAAAAAAATTAAATAAATAATAATTCAAATAGAAAATAAAAAACTTGTGCGTTTTAGAGTTTAGACTATTATCTCAAAATAATAAAAGTGTAACACATAAACATGACCTTTAGCTTGACCTCAAGTTATAACTATGTCCTCCAACTTTGAATGTGCACAAGTAGATATAAAGTTTAAGCGTATACCTATGCACACCCAAAATTGAAAGATATAGATGTAATCTGAAGACAAGTTAAAGAATGTATTATGCCAATTATAAATGCTGAAAATAAAAATTCCACTTAAAATGTGGATGGGCACTATACAGTCTTTTTACCAATTTGAAATATTCCATGAATAGAAGGATATATGTAAGAATCTACACATAAATCAACATGTCTTTTTGGGACTTGGATTGTGACCCACATAATTTTTTGTAATAAAATATTTATGTTGTCTCTCATTTAAAGTAATAAATTAGTCAATTAATTTTTCTCCAAAATATTCATATATGGTAATTTCTTCGATGGGAAGAATTAATATGGGAATCCTAAAGGTTAAAGGATTTGCTTAAGAGTCTCTAGCTTACCAATAAAAATGCATGTAACTCCATCAGTTTGGCATCCCAATTGTGAATAAGCATAGGCTAGAAGACTTCAAAATATTCTCAGTTCTCTCTCAATTTATTCGTGGTTTTATTCTTACTCTTGGACAATCATGGTTGAAGGTAGGTTCCTGTTTATTTTTCCACTACATTGACTTTGTGATTGTGTCTCTAAAATCAACATTTGGTATCAAGAGCCTACTTCAGTTGTGTTGTTTAGTATCTTGTTATGCTGACAAAAATTTATAAAATAATTCGAACAACCTTTTTAAAATTGACGGTATTAAGGAAGGGTCAATTACTACACTATTTAATTTGTCTTAACTCTTGTTGTCCAGTTCTGTGAATACTACTTTGATCATATGATAGATTATTGTAATAGTTTGTTATAAGGTAAAAGAGAACAGATCGGTAGCTTAGGAATATATTTATATTTCTTAAAGTTTGTTCAACTAAAAATTAATTTTGGCCTCACTATTTGTGTATCTTGTTCTTTTGACTATTTGTCAGTGTTTTAAATCTTTATAATGAAGAATCTTATTATAAGAATTACTATATGGACGAGTTAATGGGAATGAAATAATAGTAAAAAGAAAAATTATAATAAAGGATGTGTAGATTCAGTTTATTTCTTTGTTATGAAGGTTTTTTTCTTGTTAACGAGAGACATGTAGGCTCACACCTATTCTCTTGTTATGCGGTTTTAATGAGAGACATGTAGGATCTGCCTATTCTCTTGTTATGTAGTTCATTTCTCTATTGACACGTGACATCTTTGTGCAACGGATTGTCTATGACGTAGGCTTAGCCTATGCAATCTGTTTTTGCAATGTGATAATTAACATAAAGTTTAAGTTATAAAGTTAACTATTTGTGATATTATTCTAAGTTTTTTTTATTATATGTTTGGGTCAGCCACAACATCCTGAATATACAATATTAAAAAAATGAAGTTCTTTATTCACGTAAAGTTAAGTATTAAGAAATACTAATGACATTTAATAAAGTCCGATTATTTTAACAAATTAGCAACCTTACCCCACAGGGAGGTAACTAGTTTGTTAGATTAATTGGAATAAGATAGCAAACCTTTTTGTTTAAAATTATCCTATGCCCACAGATATGGATTATTTTCTAGCTTTATTTGGTTTATTAGTATGCTAAAGTTAAGTAAATTTTGTGCATAAACTGCAACCTCTACTTATAGGAAGGCTTAAAATTTACTTAGAATCTTTATTTACTTGATTCACTTTGATGGTTATGTATTTCATAACTTATATATGTGTATTCTTGTTTTGAAGTTTGAATAACTTTTTCTACTGCAATATTTTATGAAAATGCTCAAATTTCAATATTGTCTTAGTGATAACTTTACTAAATGAGGGAGAAAGTCCTTCTTACTTTTGGGTGTTTGGATTTGGATCTCGCTCTCCGTGTGGAAGAACCACCTAAACCCACAAAATCAAGTATGACTGAAGCTAAGGCTTTTTATGAACGGTGGAAGCGATCCAATCATTTGAGCTTAATGCTCATATAAGCCAAAGAATTAGAGGTTCCATCCCAAACAACGTTAAGGTCAAATCTTACATGAAGGCAATTGATGAACAGTTTGTAAGCTTTGACAAAGCGTTGGCTTACCCTTATGAAAAGGCTTTCAAGTATGACATTTGATAGAAGTCGTGTTGTGTGCGACTATATTATGGATATGAGAGACATTACTATTAAACTCAAGTTCCTTGAGGTTGATATGTTTGCACCATTTCTTGTGTATTTTATTTTCAACTCTCTTCCTGTAGAATATGATCGGTTCATGATATCTTACAACACACATTAGAGAAATGGTCAATTAATGAACTTCTGACCATGTGTGTTCAAGAAAAAGAGAGGTTGAAACATGAGATACCTGAAAATGTTAATTTAGTGACTCATTATAAGAGAAGTGCAAAGAAGGACAATAGTATTCCTATGAAGAAGAACGACAGTCTTGACAAAAATTCTTGCCGTTTTTACAAAAAAAAAGAGACACTAGAAAAAAGATTGCTTAAAATATAAGAAATGACTTGAGAAAAAAGGTAATTCTACCTTTGTATGTTATGAATCTAATTTCATTAAAGTTTCTTATAATAGATGGTGGATTGATTTTGGTTCCACAACTCATGTTGTCAAAATCATGCAGGGTTTTCTAACTCCAAGAAAGCCGATGGGAAGTAAACAAAATGTTTACTCTGGCAATAGAACGACACCACATGTAGAAGGCGTGGGGACTTATAGGCTCACTTTAAAAGACGGTTTTCAATTGAATTTAGAAAATACTTTTTATGTTCCATCGTATTCTAGAAATTTAATTTCTCTTTCAAGACTATCAATAGCTGGTTCTGATTTCAATTTTAATTTAAATACAATAAAACTTTGAAAGGAAATAAAGTTATTAGTTTTGAAAATTTGTATTGGCAATAATTTAAAGTTGAGCTTGCCCCTACGATTGAATATAATGTCTTAACTCTACATGATAAAGAAATTGACGCTAAGCGATGTATTATCAATGAGAACTCATAAAGTATTTGACACAAGAAATGGAGACATATCTCTATTGAAAGAATTAAAAGATTGATTAATGATGGAGTTTTAGAAACCCTTAATCTGTCTAACTTTGGTCCTTGTATGGACAACATAAAGGGTAAGCAGAACAACAAATCCATTAAAGGTGTCAAAAGGAATTTTCAATTGCTTGAGATCATACATAAAGATATTTGTAGACTTTCCTACCCTTTGATTGAATGGTGAGAAATATTTTATCTTATTTATTGATGACTATTCAAGATATATGTATCTCTACTTTACGTTTAATAAATCAAAAGCACTTGATATTTTTAAAGTCAGATTAAAATTATAAGATCTGATAGAGGTGGAGAATATTATGATAGGTACACAGATAAGGAATAAATTAAAGGTCCATTCACTGAGTTCCTTGAAAAGAAAGGTATAATTGTTCAATATACCCCGCCAGAAAAACTACAACAAAATGATGTGGTAGAAAAAAAATCAAACTTTAATGGACATGGTAAAAAGCATGATTACAAGTTTACCTTTATCCTTATGTAGTGAAGCCTTAAATTTGATTTTTATATTTAAAATGGGGTTCCATCCAAAATTGTCCCCAAGACACATTTTAAATTATGAAAAAAATGAAAACCTAATTTAAACCATTTATAAATTTGGGGTTGTCCAAATGAAGTGGGGGTTTATAACCCAAATTTTCACAAATCAGATGAAAAAATAATAAGCGGTTTCTGTATAGTCTATGCAGTTTAACTCTAAGGAATTTTGATTTTACTGTCCTTCTCATTATCCTGAACTGTTGAGGCTAAAAATGTTAAGTTTCTTGAGGAGCATGAAGTAAGTGAGAGTGATTCAAATCAAGTGGTGAAACTTGAAAAGATAAAGTAACCACTTGTAGTACCTTTATATGTTGAAAACTTGACTACTAATCAGACAAACTCTCATGAGTCATATGAAGATCAACAAGTTCATGAGTAACTACCACTTGATGAGCCACATGAAGAACAATCCGTTTTACCTGAATCTATTATTAAAGAAATGCCTGAACAATTAGGAGTAAGAAAATCCTCAAAAGTGAGTAAATCAATAATTTCTAGCGACTATGTTGTATACCTTCAAGAGTCTGACTTTAATATCGGACTAAAAGATAATCCAAACTCATTTTTACAAGCTATGAGTGAAGAAAGTTCCACACTTTGATTTGATGGAAAGAAGATTTAAAATCTATGGCTAAAAATAAAGTCTGAAATCTCGTTGAATTGCCAAAAAGAGTATCTACCATAGGATCTAAATGAGTTTATAAAATCAAAAGAGACTCATCTGATAATATTGAATATATAAAGTTAGACTAGTGGCCAAGGTTCTACTCAAAAGAAGGATATTAATTACCATGAAATCTTCTTCTCTGTGTCAAATAAGGATTCATCAAGAATAATCATAACACTAATAGCTAACTTTGATTTAGACTTGTATCAGATGAAAGTGAAAACGACTTTTTTGAATGGAGATCTTGAACAAGAGGTACACATGAGTCAGCCTGATGGATTTTGTAATAAGGACGAAAGTCATCTTGTTTGCAAGTTAAATAAATCTATTTATGGATTAAAACAGGCTTCTCCTGTGATATATTAAATTTCATAGTGTTGTTTCTCCATTGAATTTACGGAGAACATCATTGATCAATGTATATACTTTAAGTTAAGTGAGAGCAAGTATATTTTTTTATTCTTATACATGAATTATATTTTACTTGGTAGTAATGATATGGAATTGTTGCATGACTAAAATTAATTTTTTGTTCATAATTTCAAAATGAAGGATATGAGTGAAGCCTCTTATGCCATTGGCATAGAGATTCACAGAGTTAGATCTCAAAGATTGCTTGGACTATCTCAAAAGGCATTGAAAAAATTCAGAAAAAATATGAAATGAGAAAATGTTTACCTATAGCAACACCTATCATTAAAGGTGACAAATTATTATTAAATCATTGTCCACAAAATGTATTGGAAGAAGAACAAATGAA
>JBDJHY010000097.1:9468886-9479442 GCA_039654485.1 Withania somnifera
TCCCACATTGACAAAAGAAGAATTCTCTAGTGTAATTTTTCTCTATTTAAGTTGAATATTTGGAAAATGAAATTTAGATAGTTGTTTCATTGTCCCACATCGACAATAGTAGAATTCTCTAATGTAACTTTTCTCTATTTAAGTTAAATATTTGGAACAAAATGAAGTAACCCCGGTTTTAATAATTTTCTGGTGGATTTCTCATTTCTGAGTGAAAGAAAGAAAAAAAATTGCAAAAAACCTGATTTTGGGGCCCGGTCTTTCCCGGTTGAATCAGGTTTTTTTACTTGGTTTGATTGAGTTTGACTGGGTCATTAACTAAGGGATTTTTTGCCAGGACCGGACTGGACTAGCGTCCGGTTTCCGGGTGAACCATCGGACCGGCCAGTCCTGTCCGAGTTTCACAACATGGATGTTATCCTAAAAATCATTTGATCTATAGCAGGTAGGCTGCAATTCTTCTTTCTCCAGAACTGCAACTTGTCTTAGTTCTCTAGTTTTTTCTTTTGGGTGAGAGTGATGCAGGATAGATGTGTAAGGATAGAAGTGGAACAATTAGAGGATGAAATGTTGTGGCTCTTGCTCTCATGTGGGTGTTTTGGAGGGAAAGAAACAGGAGAATCTTTGCAGCAAAGGAAGATGTCTTTGTAATGCTAGGGCTGATCTTTTATTTTGCTCAACTTTTGGAGTATCCACAAAGCTCCTATAGGGGTAGATGATTGAGAGTCTTTAGTTAAGAACAATATTTTATGGACCTATTTTGATTATGAATTATTCGTTTTTATCCTTTCCCAAGGACCAGCAAAGACAAAACAGTAGATCATCTTAATGGGTTCACAACGAGGCATTTTTCTGCATCATCATAGCTTACTTGCATGTATCTCTACCCGGAGGAAGGTCTTTTCATAATGGAAGATCCTCAAAACTATAATCTGTTGAGATACGGGTAGATCCATATGATTGATGGAAAAAATACCAAACTTTTCATTAATGGAAATAACCCAAAGGAGATACCTCTTGTATTCTAGGTTCCCCCAACATTAGCAAAATACTATTTTCATAAAAGGAGTGGAAGTGGAGTAAAATATAAGTCTCCTTTGACAATCATAAAGAAGCTAGAAAAAAGAAGTCGCGAAAAGGCAGTGAACTCCCCCACCCACCCTTAAAATAAGCCCCTCTGTCCGTTGCTTTTTGAATTACCTTCACTGAGAGGCACTGATGAGTGCCTATAGGTTAAGAGGGCCAAAAAGCTGGTGTTGGTCTGTCTATATGACAGAGAAATGGATCCAATTAGCGGTAGCATTTACATTTGGCTCTTCTAAATGGTACCTTTACCCCTCTATTACTTCTACATGTTTGTGCCTGCCCTTCGTGGAGCATGAGAGTAATTTATATTCATTTGGCAATTCTTGAATATAACGGCCAACCTCAGCACTTCAGTGGGCAGTGGCACACATTAAGAAACAGGATTTAATACAAATAAGGATTTACCAGCTTATACTTTGGGGAATATGGTCAAAATTTACTCTTATTTTATGACCTATATCTACTAGTAAACACAATTTTGACTGAGTTTATGTTTGCAGTTACCTAGTTCTAATTTTTTCCGGACAAGTGGATCAGGAAGGCATCCTGTTGTCTCTAGCAATCGAGACCCAGTGATTGCTGGGGGTGAACCTGATTTCTTCTTCCGCAGTCAGACAATAGATGCTACTGTAGGCTCACTGCATAAAATATCCGGTGCTGCTCAGAGGAGTTCACCAGTTGTCTCCTCAGATCACAAGCACAACTCCTCTACCAGAAACACGAACATAAAGAATATAGAGTCCGCCATCAAAGGAATAGAGGGTTTAAGCTTTCGATAACAGGTGACTGCATTAATATCTCTGCTTCGTCACAAGTCCTCCTTTACTGTAAACTTTGGCACGGCGAAACACAATGGCTCAGCGGAGTATGAATTCTGATATCAGTTGCTGCCAGGAGCCATAGGCTGCAATGCAACCCCCAAAATGCTGCAACTATATGATGGGATTGAAGAGCCAAACGCCCAGATCCCAGTTTATGTTTGTCTATACAGTTATAGGCACTTCCCATTTTCTTTTTCGTCTCTCTCTCTCCCGTTGTTCTATCGTGTTATTCTTGCTGTCATTATGTTCTGAATCATGAAGATGCCCATGTACAATTGCTAAGTGATGAGTATGTTGAATGAGATGTTTGATGCTAGCAGATTCTTTATTTTGGACTTGAGCAAACTCTTTTCTGCAATCAATCCATCTCTCAGTGATCATTTACTAGTCTTGTTAAATATTGTGGCGTTCAGAGGCATGCTTATTGTGTACATATACGTGTATTTTTTAGCAAGTTTACAGCAATTGTAATAATGAAAATACATGGGGGAAAAAAAGGAAATACCGTGAAAATGATCTGCCGCCTCTTCAAGTAGAAGAAGAGGTTGCAAGTACAGTGAACTCTCTGCAATGTAAGAAACAAAAATATCATCCAACATCACCAAAATAAATTATGGTGGAATGATTAGGATCTATTCATCTTCAATGTTCTAACTTTTTGAAAATGGAAAAAATCTTCTTTGTCCTAAATATGGAAATCAGTGAAGTCTCCCACTAAGTTCAGTGAAACCAAAAAAAACGTAAATGAGGTTGTGGAATTGAGTCTAGTACAATGAATGCACATGCTTTGTAGGACTCAAAGTATGTGTCTTGTGATTCTGCTCCTCTTTTTGAGCAAAAGACAAGACTGCCAATCTAATAATTTATACTTCCTGACATGTTTGTATTTTTTATTATTATTATAAAATTAATTAAAATTATTTATTATTTATTTTTAATTAATATTTTTTTTAAACCATATTCATTTATTAGAATTAAATAAAAAGTTTTAATTATTTAAAATAATAATTTTTTCATAAACATGCTGAGACGGAGGGAGTAAGTACTTTAGGTACATCAGCATATCGGTTAATAATTGGAAGAGACAGCTTTCTTAAACCAATATCAATTTCATTTCGACTATTATTACTCTCTTGTGTTTTTGTTCTTTTTCATTTTATGATCAATTTCATAGCTAGATTTTAATTAGAAAAAACAGAATCCTAGAAAGAATTTGTCCAAAAGCCCTCGACTAAAAAAACATTTCTGAATTAAATTTTACAAATTGAAAGCGGCAACTATTGTAATTGGACTTATGAGTTAATAGCCAATATATAGTGAATACTTACCCTAAAATATACTAATACTACTACTATATATTATTAACATCATGCCTAATTAAGGCAGCCTTCTTGAGTTACTTTCACACAGCTACATCCGTTACTTTTTTTAATAAAAGTATTGTCAGAATGACAAGGTATTTCGACTAATTTATAAGTTTCAACCATTGTGTGGGATGTATTGTGAATATTTCTTTCCTTTTTTTCCTTTGGTGGTGGCAGAAGTTCAAGTAAAAAACACTGTAAGAGGAGAACAATATGTTACATTAAGATAATGTTTTTTTACAAGATCACAACAATCTGAGTCATGACATTTCTGTCTTAAGGAATTCTCAGATCATTTTTCCCTCTATCTCTCAGTCTCTTAACAACGAAAGATTAAATGGTTAATTCTGAAAAGGGAAAATGAAAAGACAAAACCAAATATAGAAAAAGAAGTAGATGAATGGATCACCAGAATCCATGGACAACATGATTGCAAGTATTCTTGATCCATTTAATGCTCTTTCTGAATGAACCTTTCATCTTACCTTCCACACCATAAGCTTTATATCCAACTACCCTTTTCTTCCTTTGCGTTTCGGGATCATTAAAACTCCAATTTTTCAAAGAAGAAGATGACATCCATTTGCTCTTGCTCCTCTTCATCTTCACTTCCTTATACTCATTATTATTATTATTATTATTATTACAAGAAGCTGCATATGAATTAGCACTATAACTCCTCAAATCTTGCATACTAATTGGACCTCCCTTGCCACTGTCATTGGTGGGCATCCTTCTTTCTCTTGTTGATTTAGATCTAAAATTCTCCATTGGGACACAGCAAAAAAGAAGAAAAAGGCTTAGCTAGGCTTTACTTCAACTTTAAGTTTGGCATAAGTGTTAAGGATTGGCAAGGCGGTGGCTTTAATATCTTTGAGTAGTACCCCTACCCCAAACCCCAACCCCACCTTTCCTTAAAGGTGTGCTATGAGTTTTTACAATGATGCAATAAGGCTGGAAAATTTTAATGTTGTGTACCCCACTATTTGCATGTTGGTGGCGCATGGCCTGCTGGGTGTATCATTCTTTCACAATCACATGCCATTTGTATTATTGATAGTCAATGTTGACTGTTCAACCACAATAGTATTTGTGTCCCCTTTATTGGAGTATTATTGAAACCTAATTTGCCAATAACCTACTCCTAGATTTTCACCAGTATACAATTTATTATTAGTACTGATAAGTTGCACACACTAAGAGCCTGGTTGAACTGACTATTTCAAATATCTTAGCAGTGTAATTTGAAAGAAATGTAGAAAAATGTCAACTCGAACAAGCAGTTGAGGAATGGAAGCTTGTTTTTACCAGGTCTGACATTAATTTAACGCTGTGAAAGTTTGTTTTCAGTTGTACCAGTTAATTAATGTTGTTATGTGCCTTTATTAGTACTAGTATATGTAATATAAAAAGAGGAGTAGTTCAATACCATCGAGTCGTTGCAGAGTCAGAAGCCCAACTTGTCGTGTACTAACAACCAATTAATAAATCATGTTACATTGAACAGTGTACCACATTTTTGTTGTATACAATGCATTTCAAGTGTGTCAAGCAAATTGTGAAACCGACAATTCGAAAAATCATTTGTTTTCTTTTTTCTTTCTGGAGACAAAATAATAACTTTAGCTGAAAAGACGCAAATGAAATTTTGTATACTGAGGCTAAAGTTTCATCATTAATAGTGGTACTAATTACCATCACTAGTTGATAATATGATTGTGGTTGTTGAAGCTTGGGACACCACTCAATACTCAATTGTGGTAAATAATTGCATAAAAATTGCCAAAGATATCACTTTTCTTAGGGTTGCGACAACCATATTTTGCCCTCCTTTCAAATTTGTTCATAATGGTAAAGAATCAAGACTCAAAAGGATCAATAAACACTATAAAAGAAGAATTATCAACACTCCCCAGTGTATCATTCATGTTTATGTGCTAAAATAAGACAAGACAAGACAAGTAACTAAAATAGAAAAAATGCCAAAGAACTAAAAGAATTTGGAAATGAAATAAAACCAAGACGTTACTACTGATTGCAAAATTCAGTGCAGCACTAACGCCACGGTAGTGTCTTCAACGCTAAGATAAAAGTGGTAGTTAAAAGATTCTATACTAAAAGCTGGAAAATTCTCTTCTTATTTGCCTCATAAAGTTTTCAGAGGAGATCAGCGACATTCGAGGGGAGTTCTTCAATGATCACGTTGTAAAATTTCTGAATATCAAACAACATTCTTTCGTCGTCTGTTGTCACAAAGTTGATTGCAACTCCTTTCCTTCCAAACCTTCCACTTCTTCCAATACGATGGAGATAATTCTCTGGCTGAGTTGGGAGATCATAATTGATCACAAGGGATACTTGTTGTACATCAATACCACGGGCCAACAGATCAGTTGTGATAAGGACACGGGAAGAACCAGAGCGGAACTCGCGCATGATTATGTCCCTAGTATTCTGGTCCATATCTCCATGTGTAGCCGAGACCGTGTGGTCACGGCTTCGCATTTTGTCTGTTAACCAATCAACCTTGCGCCTAGTGTTAACAAAGATAACGCTCTGAGTGATGGCAAGTGTCTCATATAGATCGCAGAGCGTCTCAAGCTTCCATTCCTCCTTATAAACATTAACATAGAACTGTTTGATACCTTCAAGTGTCAATTCATCGCGTTTAACCAAGATTCTCACAGGCTTATTCATGAACTTTCTTGTGATGTCAAGGGCTTCTGGGGGCATTGTCGCAGAAAACACACCGACTTGAACTTTGGTGGGCAGCATCTGGAAAATATCATATATCTGCCAATACAGACACATGGATCAAGAATCAAAATTACTAATTTCTCATGAACCCTGTATTTAGTTTTACTCATTGTAATCAGCAATCAAGGAATGAATTTAGCAGGTTGAGTTTTTATATAGTGGTCATAGGAACTAAAGTAATGGGAAGATTACTAAGCGTCATGGCAATAGCACAACTAATTAAAATCAATCGCTAACTTCCAACAATGATTAAAAGGACTGGATAGTGGAGGGCAGGAACATCTTAACATCAACTAAATCTGCATCTTCTATATTGATTAACTTCAAAACAAATAATTCCAGCAATAATCCCAGATTAGCAAACCGAGGGAACTCAGAGCTGAACTTGTTCAAAAACATCTACTTAGGTATAAAATGCATTAATCTAAATGCAGAGGTTGACGTACCTGATCCTTAAAACCTCGTGACAGCATTTCATCAGCTTCATCTAGCACAAACATTCTGAGACAATCAGGAAGGAGAGACTGTCTTCGCAACATGTCAAACACACGTCCAGGGGTGCCAACAACAACATGAACACCAGCTGCAAGAATACGTTGATCTTCCCTGACACTAGTTCCACCTACACAAGCATGGACCTTAACCCCAAGGTAATCACCAAGTGCTCGCATTACCTTCTCAATCTGCTGTGCAAGTTCCCGAGTAGGTGCCAACACCAATGCTTGGCATTGAATTAAACCATAATCAAGTTGCTGCAAAATTCCAGAACAAAAAGTAGCTGTCTTTCCTGTGCCAGATTGAGCTTGTTGAATTACATCAAGTCCCTTGCAGAATGGTACTATACCCCTTTGCTGAATGGCAGACGGTTTCTCAAAACCTTTAAAAGATCGCGTGCAGCAAAAAGGACCATTAGGAATCACGGACAAAGTCAAAATTCTTAATCAAAAAAGAGAACTTTTTTCAAGAGTCTCAATAATATGGTACTTCTGAACAAGAACCTACTGAAAACAGCTGGATGTGTCAATTAATTTGTAAACTACTGATCTTGTGAAGAGACAACGAACGCAAGAATCTTCCCTAACTCGAAAACAATTATATAAAAGGTGTACATAGTACCATAAGCATAAATGCCCCTGAGAAGGTTCTCTTGCAGACCCATAGCATCAAAACTGTCATAAACCTCGTCATATGAGGTAAAGAAATCTTTTCCCTCAGAGGCAAGTCTGTGAGACAAGTGCAATTTTCAGCCACTTAAAGTTAATAGCCAATCAATTATAAAAATGTATTGATTCAAGGAAGAGCCGGCTAAAATAACATTGTGCAACGAATACCATGAAAACTTACAAATCATTCATCTTAGAATCGAATTGACGAGCATCAAATTGAGCTCCATCTGGTGCCAACCGTGCCATGACTGCCATGTACTTTATGCGTAAGAAAATACTAGCTATAGATGACCATATTAATAAAGAAAGAAATTGGATTTCGAAATAATTGTTTCATTGAGGAACCCAAAGAGCAGGCAGGGACATAATCTTTTCTTGTATGTTCACGAAGATGTCAACAAGAATCTACAAGCCATGTACAATTGAACACAATTGGAATATTCTATTTCTATATGTAGGCAGACATTTGAATCGAGGTGGCAAAACACAAGTGGAAAATACTGATCCAGTCCAGTTTTTACACCAAACTATACTAAGCAATACATTCATGAAATAGTATCACTCATCATGGTTAAGCCATAGAACTCACATGCAAGACACACGCCTTGCCTTCTTTTGTTTTGTGTAAATATCGTCCTTTAGAACAGAGAATATCTACGCACTCAAGAGAGTCTAAGATTTGTAATTTATGGGTTCTAACTTGTCATTTAGCTCACACCTAGTTTTAATAACTGGGTTCTCAACTTCTCAATTAAATATTTATGTCATTCCTTTAAATATTTATAGCATTCCCTCATACAAATAAAAGGTGTAAGCAAAAGCAGTGGCAGAGACAAAATTTTCATTAAGGATTTCAAAAATATAAAGAGTACATGAAGAAGCCAAGGGAATTTATCATGTAATATATAGAATGAATCCCTTGCCCCTACCTGACTCTGGCCAGCGCAAAAGCTATTAGATTCGTGTACTTAATTTGCGCAACTAACCTATGGTTCCAGATTTATATCCCTCCTGTTTAATTTAATGGCTCTCAACAAATTACTACTAAGCTAAATTGGATACATGCTCACGAAAAAAAAAAAAAAAAAAAAACCTTGCTAAGTAGTTCTGTGGAACAAAATACATTGTTCTAAATGGCTACAACTAATACATTAGAAGATCCGATGATTGTAAGGACACAAAACAATGCTATTAACGAGATGATCATTTCCTTATTGAGTAATTAGAAGAAAAAATAGTGGAGTAATACGTAAGTAACATAGTGAAATTAAGGAGGAAAAAGACAAGATTTACGTACTGATCACTACAAACTTAGATGTGGACGGTAATAGGAGCGCTGTATTAAAACTGAGAAGCAGAAACAATTGTTTTTGTTTTCTGTTAGAGAAGTATGAAGATGAGGCAGAGGTCTTTCCACACCATATAAAACGGGTCTGAAGACAGGTGTAAACTAATCAATTGGATAAAGATAATTATTTCTTAATAAAATGTGAAATTAATTTTTTCTATTTAATTGTATTCATTAGTTTGGTGATAGCTAATTTTATGAAATATCTCACGGGTTAGAATATTTTTATTTATTTCATCTCAGGAACCAAGTGACCCATAGTGTTGTAATTTAGAAAGATTTACAGAAACCACAACAGTTTGGGAGCTATGCAACTGTGTTTTAATATTTACCATTTCTAGCAAATTTCAACTGCTAGGTGCTTGTATTTAGTGTATTTATTCGCATAACCAATATAACATGT
Organism: Withania somnifera; assembly: GCA_039654485.1. Lineage (NCBI taxonomy): Eukaryota > Viridiplantae > Streptophyta > Magnoliopsida > Solanales > Solanaceae > Withania > Withania somnifera. Next base: position 9,477,832 of record JBDJHY010000097.1, read on the forward strand.
ATCAACTATATTCATTCTAGTAGGAAATACAATTTGTATCAAAGCCACAAATACAATCAAGGAGGTTTGGCTAGAAGCAGCCACCCCTTAAAAGAGTGCGTAATAGCTCACTGATCGATCAAGAAAAGAATTCTTGAGCCGAAGATAAAAGGGGCTAAGCCATCTGCCGAAACAACAGTAATACATATAGGATTGTATTCGTTCGCTCTAAAATCATTGTTATTTATTCACTCTAGTTGTATCAATTGTGTATCACCTATACTCATTTGTTTATTATGTCAACTATTATTGATTTGTCACTTGTATTCATTTGTAGTATATCGTTCAATTATTACCAGCTTATATAGATTGTGTGCGTTCACTTGATTTCATTGTATGAACATATCTGCTCGCTCAAAAAATTTTATTCTCTCTCTTTCAACGAAATACAATTAAAGTAGATACATAGAAAAAGAAGAAGACCAAATCTATGTATACATACAATAACGACTAGTCTAAAATACAGCGATACATACAGTTACTATATCTCTCAATGCTCTGCAAATAAACTCACTTTGGATGTTAAAGTGAGTTTTGGAGGTGGCCTGAAGGAGGAGAACGCAACGGAGGAAGTTTCTTGGTCGGAGCTCCATTGTCATTAGAGTAATAAGGGTTTCGAGAGTAAAGTTAGGGATAGAAGAAGAAAAGAGCCAGAGGAGAAGAGACGAGGAGATATTCAGTGCATGGAGTTGTGACGTAATGAAAAATAATTGAAAGTAGTTTGGAGAAGAGTCAAAAATTAATTATTTAAAATAGATCAAATATATCCTTTATTTATTTTTGCGTCCAAATTTAAAGATTCCTTTTTGATTTTCCCGTTGAAACATTGGCTGTAGGTGGAGGTTTTGTATAATTCTCATAGGGAATTACAATGGTTTTAAAAGGATATATAACAGAGTTTTCATCCGAGAATCCATTTGCTTCAATTTTGCTCCTTACACTTACATTAAATCGTTTGCTAACTTTTAGTCTTTTTTATTTTTATTTTGTAACCTAGCTATATAAGCTATTCTTGTGTATTTGTCTATTTTTTCATTCTAATAAGAAGGCTCTAGGTTTCTTCTCTATTTTAACATGATATCAAGAGCCACATTTCATTGATTCTCTTTGAGTGATGGAAGCAATTAACATCGATCCGATGCAATTTCTATGTTGCAGAATTGGATTTTTTTCCCCAATTTTTTCTTTGATCTAGTCTAGTTCGCATTTGTTTGTTTGATTGGATTTTGTCGATTTGGGGTTATTCGAATATGTTGTTTGAGCTATTTGGGGATTTCGATTTCTGTTTACTTTGAAATTTCGAGATTTGGTATTTGGGGATTTTTGATTCATCATGGCTCGCAAGGATGATTTGATTCAGTCTATTAGTGTACAGTAGGATCGTAAGAACTACATGTATTGGAGTTATGTTATGAAGAACTTCTTACGTGGAAAATTGATGTGGATTTATGTCACAGGTTTGAAGGTTAAGCCTACAAACGATGAGGATACCGATTATGTTACCTTGTTCGACACATGGGAGGCTGATAATTCAAAGATAATCACGTGGATCAACAATTCTGTAACTCATTC
>JBDJHY010000097.1:9656448-9674410 GCA_039654485.1 Withania somnifera
TATTTAATTATGTACCTTTTTTTTGTGTGTGTGTGTGTGTTTATAAGCGGTTCCCTCATATAAAGTAAAGCTGTATAAACCACTTCTTCTTATGACACGTACAGTAGTACATTTAATAAAGACAAAGCCAACTGTTTATATTAATAAAGAAAAACATATAAGAATGGTTTAGAAGAGAGTTTAACAGTGAAATCCAATCATTCCTACTTATAGCGCTAATTAAGCTTCGCAGCGTGCAAAGAGGAAAGATGTTGGAAGAATTAAGTATTGGTCTCGAATTAATTAATTGGAGTTAGAAGAGATTAATTACTTAATTAATTAGTAATTAGTTGTGGTGATATTGATTTCCAAGTCAACCCGACCTCTTTGGTGCACGTGTTGCTCCAAAATCATTTGATGGACTTTTGATGTCCCGACACCTGGTGTTCTTTTTTACTTTTTTTTTTTTTTAGAATTACGTTACGTCTTCCATGTAAATGTTTTACCCATACAAAAATAAATATATGAAACTCTTTTCACTTCTAATAAACTCCATATAAAATTATTGGGTTTATTTACGCTATAAAAATAAAATAATGTATTTTCTAAAAGCGACATCTTGAAAGGGCCTTAGCTTCCTTTCAGAACACATTATGAGACTTTTTTTTTTTATAACTTCTATCTATGTAAATTTTACTTCTAAGAAATCAAGTTCGAATTCATTTGATGCGTTTTAATTTGATTTACTCACAAATAAAGAAGAGCAGGATTGATCTTCGTTGATCCCATTTTATGTGTTTTAATTTTAAATAACAGAAATGTAAAAATGATCATTTTTGAATTTTATAATCTGTAAGGTGTGTGTAACATATAAAAATAATTCTTTGAATTATGTTTCACTTAAAGTGCCATATATCATAAACCAGATAATATTTAGTTTTCTCTCCCTCAGGCTCAATAAGTTCCAATTACCTTGTAAACTTACTTAACCAGCTCCTTGAGTGTACATGGAGTTTAAAGCACTAGATCCAAAGTGATATATGGTAGGCGTTGGATATATGAATTGATGGGCAAAAGTATAATATGGTTGTCTACTTGTCCTAACTACGTATATTCCATATTTGGAAATACTTCATGCAACTACATTTGTTGCCAAATCTCCATTAATTAAGTCTATACGATATATATATTGAATATAAGCAAATTGGCATGTTAGTTCTCATGTAGCTAGTCCCAATAGTAGACCTATTCTAATCTCTCGTGCCAATAGAATCTTTTCTGATCGTCATGAAAAAAGATAGAAATTGGGACTTACTAGTTACTATAATAAGTAAGTGAGAATGAAGAAAATTCCACCAAATGCTCAAAGTCACTTTCTTTTTGTTACAGAAAGCCATTCAATATTAAAGTTTATCACATAAAAATTATTATTTTTTATTTAAATTATATAAAAAAAAATCAACTTTTAAGTTTATCATATACATTTTCTTTTGTCATACGTCATTCGTCTTTTTCCAAATTAACTAAAAAAATTAATTTTTTACCTGAATTTTCATATTTTGTACCAAAAGTATGATTGAAATTCTAAAATAGCTATTTAACTTAATAAAACATAATAAATATAATGAATTAATTTATAATCCCTCCCAAATGGTTGATGAAATTATCTTTACCTCTGTGTTTTGACTTCTTTATAGGGAAATTACAGAAAAATATACTTTGCAAATATACGTTTCACTTTCATAGCCACAAAAGTATATTACTTTTTTATGGCCAAAATCATTGGCCATAGAATGAACAGTAACCTTTTTTTATCACTTTGTATACATATGTATATTATATTTTATATTATTATATATATAATTTTCTTATTATATTTCATAATATTATATATAAAATTATTTAATAATATACATAGTTATATAAATATACACATATGTACATATAATGTTTAACTAACGTGTCTACGTTGTATACGTGTGTATAAAATAAAAAGAAAACAAAATCATTGAAATAAAAGGACTGTATGTATATACAACAATATACAATATAATATACAAATTTATATTAAAAATAAACTTCATTTTCTTCTTCGAATCCAAGCACCAAATTCATCCAAGAAAATACTTTAAAACTACATCAAATCATCAAAAACGTCATATTTGAGCTCAACAATACATAATCGATCCTTTGCAAACATACCCACTCGAAATACAACTTATTTACAAAAAAAATAATTTTTGATTTAGAAGCTTGGAGCTTCAATAATGGCTGAACATCCCAAAAAATCCGTGCTGCAGCAGTGACATTGTAATGTAAATTTGCTAGACGCTCGGCCTATGGATTTTAGAAACCTGTATCTCCTTAGATATTCATTAGCTGTAACAATAATCAACAATTCATGTCATGAATTGTGCATTAAATGAGCATTGGGTTACCGACTGTAAAGTAATATTTTAAATATATACAATTAAATCTTTTTTGATAATGTAATGAATTATATTTTATAACGTAACATTGTTGATTGCACTTTTATATAATTATTCCTTTCTTTATAACAATTTATAGACATTGACCATATCAACCTCGTAGATTTTGTGTTTGTTATTGGTTGGTTCTCTAAGAATAAATTTGTTGCTTATTAAGAAAAAAGTGTTTATGAAATTCACTAAACAAATAAGTATATTAGTAAGGATAAACTGGTTAAATTATATCTTTTACATTGATGAAAATGAGTTAAAATTATTTATAAAAAAAAGAAGAAATCAAAATAAAGACATAATGTAAATATCATAAACCACAATGAAGATTAATATTATGAATACACTGTTGGAGGAGGTTTCTGAAATTGTCTCAAATGTACTTAAATTATTTTGAAATGACATGTCTTATTTAATTTCCAGTGAAAAATATAAAACTTAGGTGAATTTTATTTTTTAATTAACTTGAGAAAAATTGAATGAATTTTAAGTGATAACTTCCAAGTTGGATAACTTTTATTTGAAAAAATCATATGACAAATTTTAAAATTAAATAACTTTTATGTGATAAAAAATAAAAAAGTGTTTTAGTGCAGTAAACACAAAGTTCACCGATGCAATTTATTCAATGAGAATGCACATGATCAAATGCTAAAAGTCTATGTTCAAGCACATATTATTCATTTATTAATTTGATATAAGTAATATCGGTCTCTAATAATATATATATATAATTATCTTTCTTTTTCAATCTTTGTCGACGAGTTTTATGACCTTGCCTAGCAAATTATAATGACACAAACATCGTCACAGGTTCTTCTCTCTCTGTCCACGATCAATTCTTCATTATGATATGGGCCATGTTATATATAGCTAAGGTAGTAAATTGAAAAATTAAGGTAAACAATCTCTCCCTTTATCACTATTGAGAAATCCAACAAAAAAGAAAAAAGTTAAGAAATCTTATGTAAGAAAAATGGACATGGAATTAATTAAGTTAATTCCAAAAAGTTAGTTTATAAAGTAAAAATTATTCAAAATCATATAATCTAAAATAATAGTAGTCGACTCCCTCGACAAACGTGGGATATTTTTAACACAGATTAAATAAGATCTTGTCTATTAATGCTTTGGATATCTGACAATGTTAAGCACTTAAAATTTTGACCCTCTCAATACAATCAAGAAAAGAAAAATTCTAGTATGAGTACGTAGCTATTTATTTATGTGATTTAATTAATTAATTAAGTGGTCATAATTAAAAGTTTAAGGAGGTAAAAATGATTAAACAAATCTGTCTCCTGGCCATAACTAACCTTTGGATATATCTAATGGCTTTTTTGAGATTGATCGATATATATAAACTCAAAATTGAATTATGCCTAAAAGGATGCCTCAAGATTAGCATTCATGTTGAATATATGTCATGGATTAAAGCACCTGCACGCCTCTCTTTTTCAACATTTTGGAGACACACTCTCCCATGTATCTTTATTTATACAAATTAAAAGTGGAAAAAATAGCGTGGTTCCATTTTGTCCATATAAGAGGGATAGGAGAATGTCTTTAGAATTAGTAGCTAGCTTAGCTTAGCCTAGTTGGTACTATGTATATAGATCTCTTGGTCTTTGAGACTTAGAAGCATAGTTCCAAGGCTTTAAATTGATGAATAAAGATGCTTTTAAGACTTAGTTATATGTCAAGTTGCATGGTGATGTATTAGGAACTTGAACCAATTATATAGAATTGCAATCCCTTTATTTAGCCATGCTTTAATTTCCAACATTCTCTGCTCCTTAGTTATTAATTATAGACTAGCTCACTTCTCATTGGCTTCTAGAGTACTCTCCCTGTCTCTTTATTATTCCACTTTATACTTCATCACAAATCACTAAATTCACGGGTGATCAACAAAGAGATAATTAGGTTCTTCAAGTATGAAGGTTGGTATAAGCATGAATTACTCTTTATGGTAATTGTCTAAAGCTATTAATAGTTGGTCTCTAGTGGTTTGTTAATTATAATTTGGTTGTTTTGGGGTTGCAGTTGTTTAGCTGGATGCAAAATAAGCTCAATGGTGGACAAGGGAACAAAGTTCAAACCAAAAGTAAGCCTTTCTTGCCTCTATTCTTTGGTTTAGTTAGCAAATATGACTATCGTGCAATCTTATTAGCTTATTCTGTTATACTTGCCATAAATTACATACGTTACAAGTAATATTACAAGTTTTCCTCTCAAGAATTAATTAATGGGAGAGCAAGATATTCCGAAAATAACTTTATTTATATTTTTGTGTGATGTCTTTTGATTTGACTAATGCATCAATTGTATGCGTTCATGGATTTGATAAACCATGTGGTTGCCTTCTATGGAGGGGGTGAGATTTAAGGGATTGAGAAGATGTACGTAAGATATTGTCTTGAGCCACTATGCTCTCAAAAATTTATGTTCTTTATGGGTTCAAAAACTAACTGTTGTACTAATTTCAAAATTATACATGCACTAAATATAAATATTATAACTTCAATTGAGACGGTGCTAGCGTGATCGATCTACGACTCACTCTGAAAATTAGAATGCATACTCAAATCAAAAACTAATAATTTATATTTCATAAGTTATACTAACACATTAATTTGTAAGTTAATTCTGTGACAAACGCTAGAACAAAAGTCTAAAATGCATGTTAACTGTTATACGCTTAGCTTGCTTAGACAACGGCATACATGGAGGGGGTTTGCTCATATATTTTATTCTCTCTTCAAACACTAGCTCATTTAATCATATATCTTCTCATGCATCTACAAGACAATTAATTTCGAAACCTGAGAACATGCTGGCTAGTGTCTCCATTCCACATATCAAGGTTCCTTGCCCTATAAACATATATATGTAAAAAAAAAAAAATTATATTTGGACCCATGTTTTCAACAAATGTAAAAGATTCAGTAATGGTTTGAATTTAAGGGAAAAAAAAAGGATTTAGTTATGAGAACTGACATCTTGGAGACTTGGTCTAGCAGGTTCTACATTAGGTGTCGATTATTCTGCCTAAGTTTCTACTTTCAAGTCAACCATGCATTTTGATTTATTAATTTTCATTAATATTAGAGTTAGGTTTATGACAATTATTCATTGTTTACTGAGAGCTCATCTGATATTATTACAGATCAGACAAACCAAGAACGTTCTCGAAACGAAGAATTCAGTGGTTGGCCTGATTCGTTATTAGCAATTGGAACATTTGGTACCAGCAGCACTTCTGTAGGAGCAAACTCAGAGAGCACCCAAAACATACAAAATCAAGAGGATCATGAAAATGAAATCTTAGAGCAAAGTTCGTCTCCAAATTTAGCAGAATTCACACCGGAAGAAGTTGGCAAACTACAGAAAGAGTTAACAAAGTTATTATCAAAAAAGCCCGCAACTACTGCTAAATTAGCAGCCACCGAAGGGCAACAAGATGGTGATTTGCCATTGGACAGATTCCTAAATTGCCCTTCAAGTTTGGAAGTCGATCGCAGGACTTCCAGCAGATTTAGCTGTACTAATTCAGAGATTTATGAAAATTTGGATGAGGAAGAAATTGATAGGACTATTAGAGCAATTATTGGGAGATGCAAGGACCATGTTTGCAAGACCAATAAAAAGAAAGTTAATGGAATGAAATCAGTTTCGTTTCTTCTCAAGAAAATGTTCGTTTGCTCGAGTGGTTTTGCACCTACTCCTAGTTTACGTGACACACTTCCCGAATCAAGAATGGAGAAGGTAAATTATTTTTAATGGTTATAATACATGATAGAAATTAAAATTTACATGGAAAGTGTACATATGTTATAACATGTTCAATTTTTTATAATTTATTTACTACGAAAAATGTAGTATTTTCGGAGAAAGTATATTTAAAAAGTAGCGGTTTGTATTAACACACTTGAAAGCATTTTTATTAATATTAGAGTAAAAAACTTTTGTTTGATCATCCTATGGGATGTCTCAATTGATTTGGAATATGATTATCCACACGGATGATTAAGGATCGATCCTCCCTCAGTGTCTTTCTTTCTTATGAGTCAAGACTGTCGCACCAAACTCATTATAAATATTTTCAAAACATTATCGGTACACAAAAACTTAAACTCATTGAGCATGTATATGTTTATTTGTATTTGTTTATAGTAACTCTTTTCTTTTTTTTTTTGTTGCAGCTTTTAAGGACAATATTATCAAAGAAAATAATCCCTCAAAGTGCCTCTCGAATATCAACAAAGAGATATTTAGAGAATCGATGTGCACCAAAGGAAGAGGGAGAAGAGAAAAAACGAGAGAAGAATTGTGATGGATCCAAGTGGGTCAAAACTGATTCTGATTGTGAGTATAATTTAATTAACTATATACTATACTAAGTTTTAAATTTTAAATATAATTGATCGCTAAATCTTTTTTATTTTTTTTGGTTTTGCAGTTATTGTTCTGGAAATTTAATAGGACTGCCTCTTTGGGTATAAATGGGATGTTCAAAGAATACTCTTTTTTATTTTTATTTTTTTGGCAAGATAAAGTCTTCTTATTTTTGTCATTTTTTCATGGTTGTATTAATTAATCCACAAAATTGATGCAACACATGTTGTGTAATACAGAAGAGTCTTGCGTTTTCTATTTTTAGGGAGGCTTTAAGTTTTCCGAAAAGATGTCCAGTTAAAAATAATCTTTCTTTAGTTTTATTTTTTAACAATTATTTTTCACGTTGAATTAGAAAGAAAAAATTAAATAAAAAATCTTAAGATTGTATCTACCAACAAGGAGAATGATAAAAGTAAAATGGGCATATTAATTTTATAACGAGATTGATTTAGAGTGTTACCTTTTTTTTAATCTCTTAATTAATTACATGACATAAGTCGTCAACTTTATGTACAATTTTATTAAATTTTGTCCACACAGTTTTTATATCCAAGTAGTAAAATATATCACATAGTAAAACATTTCAAGAATAATTATGACGAGTAGCTGTCAATATAGCAAATTTGTTCGGAATTAGAGGTCATTTATTCGCACGAAGCTCATCTCACCTAATCTCATATAAAAGTTGGAGTCCATTTTTGTTAAGAAAAGAAGAAAAAACAAAAGTAGGAGGTCTTTTTGGTTTAACTTGATACAAATTTTTTTAAAAAAAATTAATCATGTGATGTCCATGTATTGTGAATCAAAACTAGTCGTTAGAAGAATTTGTGAACTAATTTTCTTCGCAAATTGATCGATTAACACTTGGTGTTGGTCGACTAATTTATTTTTCAGCAACTTACTGTTTTTGTTCTGATCGACCAGCCATTTCTCTTGGTCGACTAACCCGCTCCTTGCTGGTCGACCAACACTTGTGTTTGTTGGACTAATGCACAAAATATACGTTAATATTATAATCTTAAATATACCCGCTTAGAAAATTTAAATTAAAAAGTTATTAAAGCCAAAAAAAAAAATCCTTTTAAAAAGATTTTTAAAAAAATAGACGAATTGAGATAAGAAATATGAAAAATAGTAAAATACTTCAAGGACTCTTTTCATTTTAGCCAAACTTAGTTCAAATATAGCAAGATTATATATAATTATACTAAAATATTTAAATTAGTAAACTATCTTACATAAATAAAAGTGGCATTAGAGCGTAATTATTATGTCATTAAAGGGTCAGCAAATAACTTTTCAAAAGAAGTTGAGGCAACTTGTCACGATATTTGGGGATAGGCTGAAAATTAGGGTTAGGGATTCTCAGATCTGAGGGCACTCAAAAGTCAACAAGTCTATTCCTTTCAAATTTAGGGTTTATTTTATAGTGAAGTTGTTTAGGGGTGGCAATTTTGAGCTGCCAATGCAATTTGAATTGAATTTGGGAAATTTTTTGGACACAGAAAAAAGCTAAATTTTGAGAGTAGATCAATGTCTTGGGCAAGTGCAGAAGATATCTATCTCTCTACTTCTCTTGCTAGCTATCTTGATAGTGAGTTCCTTTCCCTCCTCATACTTAATTATAAATAGTAATTAGTTTGGTATTGAGGCTTACTTGATTGAAGTTTCATGCTAATTATATGTTTCTGTTAGTTGTTTATGTCTTTTTTGTTAATAAAAATTGGATCTTGGTGTAATGTTCAGAATATACATGTCTTACTTAATTGTGGCATTGTTTCTTGGATCTTTAATTGTGGTTTTGATGCATGTTTAGAGCTTCTGTTAATGGGTTTTTACTCTAATCTAAATTTGGTGTTGCTACCTCTGGTTTCTGAATTGGAATTCCTCTGAGATAATCGGATGAAGCTACATCTGTTTTGTGCACATAAAGGCTTAGTTTTTAATCAACTTTTCTGGTTTAAGTAAATGTGTTTCGAAAAGAAATAGTCTTACTGGAGTAGTTTAACCTAATCGATTCAAATAATACATTTGTTCTCTCTTTCTATTTTCTTAGCTTATAAGTGAAGTGTTAGAATTTTGATCAAAGTACTTTCTTTAATGAAAGAAGAATATAACAGGAAGGTGTTGAGAAAGTACATTTTTTCTCTGCTTAAGATATCAAAACAGGAGATGAGATTCCTCTTCTTGGATGTAGAATGTATCTTGGAAGACACTGAAAGAATGAATTGTCTCAGTTTAAGAAAATCAATTGGGGAGTTGAGATACCTTGGGATCTCTTCTTGAATGTAGAATACATTTTGTCTAGTGTTTCTGCGTTAGACTCTTTAACACAGAGGGGGAGGTTGGGTGTTAATTTGACATAAACACTGGAATTTGTCTGATCTTGAATGCTGGAGGAACGACAATCCTGTTAATTTTGAGAGTGACTAGCATTTGATAAGGGTAGAGAAGTGACAGTAATGGAAATCCTCAAAAGAAGGATGGAATATGTGGCCTCGAGACTTCCTACATGAAGTTTGACATCTAAAGTGCTATATCACAATGATCTAACTTCGTGATGTTTGTTCTTTGTCTTTCTTCCCCCTCCTGGTATTTTCCCTTTTTCCTAGTAAAATGTTGAACACTGCTTCAAGAAACTCGTCTACCCTGTGAAAAGTACAGTGTTCTGGATACAATTAGATTGAGAAGTAACCCATTCAAATCCACATCATAGAAGTGGTTTTTGTAAACAGCTTTCTTATATTCATTTCAGCTACTGATCCAGTAATCCTGTGTAGTCTGCTTGCAAGCACTGATCACATGAAGATATATTCCGGTTAATTGAACAATTTGCTATTTTGAATCCTTCATGGAGTTGTTTCTGAATGGATGTAGCATCTAATTGAAGAAATTTTTTGTGGGCAAATGTGTCGTGAGAAAGCTGCTTATAAAAGCTTAAGAACAGGGGGATTTATATTACTATTTGCAGCTAGCATACAAGTCGTCATCAAAAGCAATAAAGCACAAAAAAGCTCTAAGGTATATTAGGGCTTTAAGTGCAACCTGCAAATAGTGAGAAAAGGTTCTAGGGGAGAAACAATTCAAATATATATGTTTAGTTCAAAACTAATAATTATAAGCATGAACGGCAAATATATAAACGAAGAAATATTAAAAAGATTACGATAAAGTGAAATATCAATTGATTAGTATCGCCTCTTCAGAAGAGGCTCATTGGCAAGGAATCGTTTGGCTTAGAACCTTGATAACGACTCTGAAGCGCACATTAAGAGAGGCGAAGTATTCAACACATTTTGAGCCTCTTTCAAGGCTAAAGCCCGCCTTCACAACACTGGTTGTCCTAGTTTCATATTGTAACTTGTCCTATTTTTAGCTCCCTAGGCCCTATTTATTTCATTTTCTTATTTTGACTTGACATATCCTTCACAGAGAAACTTCTTGTGTTGCTGCGAGATGGGCGGAAGCTTTTGGGGACGCTTCGTTCTTTTGACCAATTTGGTAGGGTTCTCTTGTCACAACTTCAGCTTCTCAACAATATATAACCAGCTAAAGGAAATGTTGTCTGCCATTTGTAGCTAATGCTGTATTAGAAGGTGCATGTGAACGTGTTATTGTTGGTGAAATCTACTGTGATATCCCATTAGGTCTTTATATTATTCGAGGGGAAAATGTCGTGTTGATTGGCGAGTTGGTATGCGTTGCTCTCTCTCTCTCTCTCACACACACGTGCACACTCACTCCCCTCAGCGCCCCCACCCCAAATTCTTTTTAAAATGATTCTTCTTTGTACCTAGTATACCTGCACCTAATTGCTCATAGATTTTGTTCTTATTGATAAGGATGTAGAAAAGGAGGAACTTCCACCCAACATGGCTCGTGTCCCAGAAGCTGAGATAAGAAGGGTATGACCCTATTTCTCTGTCTGACTTATATAGATGTGTTATTAAGTTCATGTTGGAACATGAGAACGGCATTGATCCATTTGTTTGCAACTAGATTGATTTTTTTTTTAACGTGTTTAACTCCTAATCTGAATTTCACTCTTTGAGAATATTTGAATGTACCCTGCTGTAAAGTAGAAGTGTCATGTAATCCTTGTGGGCTTTAAGTTTGTGTTGATCTGGCTGAATATCACTTACCTTTTTCATTTTGCGTATGATCCATTTCTGGTAAAATCTCTAAAATAATTTTTAGTTTGTAAAGACCAAAACTAGAAAAGCTTGTGTCAGCAGATGCGTTCGACTAAAAGCAATAGCATTGCCTTTGTCAGTGTTTTTAAAAATATCTAGGTGAACTTAGTGTCATAGTAGTAAAGTTTATTACATCAGAAGTTGGAAAAGCCCCCTGCCACCGCCACGAATAAATGATAAACAAAAACAAGACAGAATAAGAGGAGTTATTCTGTGCTTTTGGCTTTAATGTTGTCCCTCTTATATTTCTAACATTGTAGGATTATTAAAAATGGATGATCTTTGTTTCTAGTACTCTACAATGATCTCTCCAACTCTATTTTCGCTGCTTCTGAAAATGGGATCTATTAATCTTCTGTTTTGAGAAATTATGCACCCATGAGTTTATAAGAGGAGGCTTTCTGCTTGTTCCTACTAGACACTCACTGTTAAAGATCGGCTGCCCTCTGGGTTTTTTGCTTGTTTGCTTTATTGTTGACTAGTCTCTTCTTTTGCACATTTGCACTTCCTATTTGCCCACTGGATCCTACTTTGTTTTTAGTAAACACTTTCTCTAATAATAGGATGACAGAAGCTATTAAATGATAGAACCCACACATATTTGATATCGAAAAAACACACATATTTGATATCATATAAACAGACATACCAAGGCCTCATTTGTTTTAATTAAGATTAAGACATCCCTTATAAAATAGAAAGAAGATTAAGACTTTTGACTCTGAATAGAAGACACCTGAATATTAAGATGTGCATTAAGATTTAGATGTTTGAATTTGAATGCACATTTGAATATTAAGATGTATTAAGATTTGAATACTAAATAATCAAGACTGTTTGTGTTCTCGACATTTTAAATGTATCATACTTGTTTTTATTTAAAAATCAACAAATATAAAATTTAATAAAATACTAATATAATCTAATACTACTCAATAAATTATTTTGAAACAATTACGTCTGGTGGTACTTGGTAGTGGTGATGATTGTAGGTGTCGATTGAAATTGTGTTAGGATGTTGGAGGCGGTTGCGGGTAGTAGCTAGTGGTGATAGTGATTGGCAGTAGCGATTAATAGTGATTGTTGATCGTGGTAGTAATAATTTAGGTGGACAATTGTGATAGTTAACGATGATAGTGAATGATGATAACATTTGGTGATATATATTGGTGGCTGATGGTAATAGGTAGTAGTGATTGGTGGTTGGTGGTGATTGTATATAATGGCTAATAGCGGTGATAACTGGCTATGGTGATTAGCAATAGTAGTTGTGGGTGGTGGTAACTAATAATGGTGGGTGGCAGCGGTGGTTAGTGTGCAAGTGAATGGAGTGGTGGTGCGACCTCTACTATCTTTGTAGAAATTTTTGATAATTAATCATTCAGATTTATACAGTCTCATTAAGTAGTTATAAAATTTAAAAACAAACGCACTTAATGATTTAAGATATGAATAATTAAGATTCATACCTAAAAAACAACTGATGTAATGATTGAGATATGAGTGATTTATATTAAGAGCATGATTTTGGATTGGCTTATTTTAGGTGCTTTTAAGCACTTGTTTTTAAGTCAAAATAATGGCTTTTGTTTATAAGTCAGAAGTTATAAGCCCATCTAATCATATGCTTTAAGACAATTCTGTGCAATCAAATGAGCCTTGTTATTTGAAATCATTACAGTAGTGTTGTATAATAATGTTTGCTCCATTTTGTTTTATTTTATATCTGCTTTCATGTGAATTATTTAGGTATCATGTGAGTTTTAACTCTGATTCTGTCTAATTGTGGATATCAGGCCCAAAAAGCAGAAAGGGAGGCTACGGATCTAAAAGGTACAATGAGAAAGAGGATGGAATTCCTTGATATGGATTGAAGTTTGATGCTCATACTCGGTTCAGCTTGGAATCATGCCATACCTTCTGCAAATATTATCGCGGTGCTTGGTGGTGGCAAAAAGTAACTATGACTCGGTTTCTCTTTTCAAACCAGGCTGTACCCTGTATCTGTAAGTGTTCATTGTAACATCTACAGTACATGATTGCTGCTATGGTGGGAACAAGAGTTGCTATTGCTATTATCTTCTTATGTTTCCTCTGTTTGAAGTTTCAAGTATGGTTGGGTAGGATCGTCTTTCTGGTAGTACAGGTACTTGACCTATTGATTTGTATGGAGAATGCTAGACTATGAACGATATACAAGGTTCTTCCGCCCTTCACTTATTTTAATAGGGAAGAATGTAAACTTGTAATGGTTAAATTGTATAGACTGAAATCTGGATTCAGCATTTTATCAAGGATTAGTTTGTTTTGTTTATATTTTGTGTTTGCATTGATTCAGAGCTACTTTTTCTTTTCAAGTAATTTTTGATCAATCTTTTCTTACAAAACAATAGTCTTTAGCTATTTTAATTTTAATTTTAATTTTAAAATAATAAATTAATTAAATTGATCTTCTAAAAATAAAATATATCAATTATTTTGGAACGAATTTTCTTATTTTCTGTAATAACATATTCCAAGAAAACATGCTTTCTTACTGAACATATCCAAAGCGTAACATGAACTTGAATTTCAGAAGTTGACCATCTAAATTCGGACAATGATTTAGCCATTCTTTATTTGTTAATGAATGTGTTTTATAGGGAGGTGGAAGGGAAGCTTTATATTCTGCCGTTCACCTTTACTTGTCATATTTAAATTTGTCATACTTATTTAAGAAAGCAATAATTGATATGATTATTTTATCATACTATCCTTATTAATTGATGTTTAGTATTAGATCTTGAAAAATAATTTAGCAATAAGCAATTAATGCTAAGACTAAATATGAAAAAGAATAAATATTTTTTATATGTTAAAACTGATAAATAAATTTAAAAATTTATTATTAAAAAAATAAACAGAGAAAAATATTTAGTTAATAGTGCAAACGTTTTTTTTTTTGACTATATAAGAACTAGTGGATATTTTGGGATTAGCAAATTATTTTAATAATCGTTTTGTGAAAGCAATTAGCCTACAAGATTAATTCAATAAAAGAGGAAATAAGAAGAAAAGTACAAAAATAAGAATATATTTGAACAAAAACATTTATTTTCTTATAGCCTCTTAAAGATCTATATATAAAATTTATTACCACAACTTTTTAGTTATTTTTAATTATATATTAATAATACTCTAGTGCTCTTTGCACATATATCTACACTGTCGTGCTAATTGAATAATATGATTAGATAATTTTGAGACTTTTTAGAGTAAAATAGACAAAAATTTAGGAAAAAGAAAAAAGTCTTTCTTAATCTATAAGAACTGCCATACAAACACATCTTTATACAATCAAATGAATATACAACATATAATCTATATAAAAAGTTTAATCTCTTATAATTTTCAAAGACTACAAATCAGAATATATATGTATTATAAAACATGAACTACACTTCACTAGATAACTTTATTGAATATTTATTGTAATCAGTATAGGTGATATTTTTGATTCTCTAGGATTGAAAAAAAAAATACTTGAAATAACTTTTTCAGAAAATTTTAATTTTTCTTACATTTTCTCCTTTCATGATCTAACTTTGAAACAATTTTCATTTCGTAGTTATTTCATAAGATATTAGTAATTTTCAAATAAAAAAGGCCACTCAAAAGAGAATTGCAAATATTTTCCTCCACCCCTCCCTCCTTCCATTCTTTCCTTACTGCCTAATATTTGAAGTCTACCAAAAGTTTGTCTG
Source organism: Withania somnifera (assembly GCA_039654485.1). Classification (NCBI taxonomy): domain Eukaryota; kingdom Viridiplantae; phylum Streptophyta; class Magnoliopsida; order Solanales; family Solanaceae; genus Withania; species Withania somnifera. Next base: position 9,671,245 of record JBDJHY010000097.1, read on the forward strand.
CGTTTTCAATATGTAATCCAATTTATATTTTCTTCAATTGTTCTTCAAAATTGCTAAAGAATAATTTCTTCTTCATCCTGAAACATCTATCATCATCCTTTACAGATTCAAAGACTCATTGAAAATTGATACAAAATTATTATAGAATTTCTCAACAAAAATGATTTCTAAATTTTTTTTCCACCCGAAGTTCGATATTCGTATTGAAATTGTAATTAATTTAAATTTGCCGTCTGATAAGACTCCTCTAAGGGAGAAACACTTTTCTATAGAATTTTTTTCACATATATACTCAAATTCAAAGTCCCTTATTACGAATGGAGGAATTCTATATATCCTATCATAACTTTTATTGATCGTCAACACAAAGAATTACAAAATACCCATAAGACATCTTTTGGGAAAATATATTAATTAATTACAAAGAAAAGTTCACTAATGATTCACCTAAAACAAAATTCACTAATTGTGGTAAAACATTAAGTTTGACACATGATTCATTCCAATAATGAGTCATGTTGTGCCATGTGGACTAAGTCGTGTCAATAATACTTGATGATTAATTATTTTAGTTGTCAAGTGTAAAGACCAAACTTGATTTATAAATAAATAGATTGACATAAATAGCAATTTGGTGTCCATTTCAAAAAAAAAAGAAAAAATTCAAACCCCTTTTCCTATTTTAGCAACTTTCTCTTTTTGAAAACTTTTTAATTTTAAAATTTATTTAGTTTGGATTGTATTTTATTTTATTTTATTACACTAATAAAACAATAAACATACCAAAGTTTTCCTTAGCTTTGCAAAGAAAAAAGGAATTCCTTCTAGTATTAGGCAGTTCTTAAGCACCACCTAAAATCTATTCATCTTCTTGACCCTTTTTTTTTAAGTATCTTCTTGACCCGTTAAATGTGTCACAAATTTACACACGTTAGCTTATGCGTTTAATAGATGGAATTAATGGTAATTAAGAAGTGATGAATGTTAATGATTTTAAAAATAAGGGATATGAGAAGTTAAGAGTAATAATAACAACTGATAAGTCTCGAAAGATTACCAACGATGTAGTAAAAAAAGTTCCGTCTGATAACAATGAATTGAAAGTAGGTCCTGCAAAACAAAGCTCAGGGTGGTCCCCGGGGTCGTTCTCCGATGCTTAAGTTAGTCAGTAAGCAATGAGAGAATTCCAAGAATATTTAGTGAGTAGTATATTGAGTGTACCTTTGCCTTTGAACTTACTTGGACTTTTATAGATGTCTCTGATGTCTAGTAGAAGGAAATAGTTAGGATTTGATGTAACTAAACATGGTAATCCTACCATAACTCTACCACTTATAAATGATATTGCACTCCTTGTATGATTCTTCTCCTATTTAGGAGTTCTTTATTAAGACAAATATCAATTACATTATTATACCGTTATTTGTGTGGGTCATATCTCTTTCTTCGGTGGGTCACTGCTATTAGGCCTATATTATTTAAGTGGGCCAACGTGTCCTTTTAGCCACATTCCTACAGTGGCAAAGGAATTAGAGTTAGAAAAGGAGACCAGTGAAGGAGTATCAATATGGTTGTGTTGACGGAATATCTGTTTTTCCATATACAAATGTGAGTATACAGGTGAATAAATTTGTGACTTATGCGATTTATATTCGTAACTGATGCGGTTTAGATAAAGTATCTATCGTGCATGTACAAAGTATTCAAGAATATATTAGTAGTATTGAAGATTGAATTGAAGTATATATGTGAACTATTCTTCACGTGAAATGCATTTGTGAAGTGTATCTGTGTTCGTGAGGTATTTATGAAGTGTATCTGTAAAATATTCATAAAATATATAAAGTGTATCTGTAAAGTATTCATAAAGTATATATATATATATATATATAAAATAACTGTGAAGTATTCATAAAGTGTATCTGTGAAGTATATATGTGTAAAATATCTGTAAAGTTTATCTATAAAACAGTGAATTACGATATAAATTCTAAAACATCTAGGATGAGATATATTAAAATCTAAAGGGTTCTGATTTGTATAAGTTACCCTTGCTGCATCAACTATTACTACTACTATGGTAAATCATGAGATCTTTAATTTTAACACTACAAAACAGTTAAATAAATTATCTACTTGTTATATATATGGTGGACTCAGAATTTAAAAGTGGCGGGTGTTTTTTTAATGCCCAACTGCCTTTTGGTTTTATTAAGTATTTTTAAAAAATATTATGCTCATTTTAAAATATTTTTTATATAATTATATCTAATCTGCATTAAATTTAATGAGTGTCATAAAACATTCACCTGGTTAAAATGAAGGAGGAAATTTCAAAAAGAGCAAATTTTAAGGTTAAATTCAACTTTTCATAGCAACACTTACAAATTATAATCCATAAATATATATATAATTTGGCATACATATAAAAAGAATCTAAATTTTGACATACATATACAACTAATTTCATCATACATACAAATACAATTTATGTATGTATGTCGAGATTAGCTGCTGCATTTGAAGATGTATTTCGAATAAATACTACAATAGCTACGAAATATAATTTTATGAAACTATAGATTTAGATTATAATTAAAGACTAATGTTCGCTATGGAACATCTTTTTCTCAAAGTGAATAAAAGATCCAGTAGATTATGGGCTTATTGGGCTTGAGTTGTGTTTTAGTCCCTTCCTTAGTTACCCAGCGCAACACATTAAGATTCAAATTCAATTTCTTTTCAACGATTCAAAGGGAGTGCTTGCTACTTTGTTGATACAAATCCAACATTTTATATGTACACTTCACGGATAATTCAACAAATCCAATATTGTTGCTCATGTGGTTTTGTTGGCTGAGCAAAAATACCAAAACCACGTTCTGTGAGCATTTTGCTAAAGGGACATATTTATATATATGCCAAAACCTTAAAGGCTAACGCACTATTAAAGAGTTAATATTCTATATGCAGTGATACAACAAATCCAGTATATTCCCACAAAGTGAAGTTTGGGGAGGGTAAAGTGTATGCAGTCCATACCACTACCTCAAAGATGAGGTAGAAAAACTGTTTCTAATAGATTCCTAACATTCTACGTGTACTGATAGTGAAAAGAATTTTTACAAATTCAAACGATGCTTAACAACAATTAAAGCACTATATA
>JBDJHY010000097.1:9689096-9704280 GCA_039654485.1 Withania somnifera
TGGTGATCTGAGCCCCGAAGTTACTGATGCAATGCTGTTTGCTTGCTTCTCTGTTTACCCTAGTTGCTCGTAAGTGTAATCCTCCTATCTGTGAGCGCACCCTAAAAAAATGTCAGAAGGTTCATTCTATTGTTGAATCTCACCTAATGATCATACCTTTATCTAGCGGCTAATTACGCCTTTTTTTTGACAGTGATGCAAGGGTAATGTGGGATTCAAAGACTGGGCGTTCTAGGGGTTTTGGTTTTGTTTCTTTCCGTAACCAACAGGTAACTTTTTCGGTATATAGTTTCATGTTTTCTTTTTTGTCTCCTCTTTGATATAGCAATAAACTTAATTGTTTTTTGCAGGATGCTCAAAGTGCCATCAATGATCTAACAGGTAAAGAGGATTGAGCAGTTTTTTGTGACATTTCACTTTGTTCAATGCTTATGTTGTAGATCATCCCTAAGCTGTGGGGAGCTATAAGATTTCATTTACATTAACCTCAAGTTTGAATATGAACTTGCTTCTGGTCTGAATGGCTGATTGTTCGCATTTTATATCTTCTTTGTTTTGAAGGCAAATGGCTTGGTAGTAGGCAGATACGTTGCAATTGGGCTACCAAAGGTGCTACCTCGAATGACGAGAAGCAGAGTTCTGATGCCAAAAGTGTCGTGGAATTAACAAATGGTTCATCAGGTATGTAAATTTTTTCTGAATCCTTGGCCTGTGCTTTAATTGGTATGGAAGTTTAGGCAAGACAATCTTAGTACTGTGTATACAAGGTAGTTGAATTCAGTTCATGTACTTCACTTTGTTGTGTATGCAATCAAATCTGACCTTATAAAAAATAAAAGGCCGTCTCTTCAATCAATGTTATTCTTGGTCCCTTTGACTTGGTTAACATAACTAAATTCCCTGTTTATTGCCTTTCTGGTATTGCAGAAGATATTAAAGAGGCAGCGAATAGTGATGCTCCTGAAAATAACCCACAATACACCACTGTTTACGTGGGCAACGTTGCTCCTGAGGTGAGGACATCTCTTACCTATGTTGCTCGGACTCTCTAGAAATGCTGCCACATCTCTGTTATATTCTCCCAAAATATAGTATTTTTAAAGTATTGACACCCATCGAAATTTTGAAGAGTCCAAGCAACATAGTCTCTTACTATAGTTAAGATTGTAACGTTTAGGTTGAAAAACTGGGTTACCTAGGCATATTCTCTTCTAAATTCCTTCTTGAATTTGCTTTCCTGGCTTTGGCTTGGACTTTGCCCTTACAGCCTTTATTATTTCAGGTAACACAGCTCGATCTCCATCGCTACTTTCATGCCCTTGGTGCAGGAGTGATTGAGGAAGTTCGAGTTCAGCGTGATAAAGGATTTGGTTTTGTGAGATACAATACTCATGCTGAAGCAGCTTTAGCAATTCAAGTGGGAAATACCCATTCAATTCTGGGTGGAAGGCAGATTAAGGTTTATCTTTGTGCCTGATAGCCATTTTTTCTACTGAAGTATTTGCTTTCTTGTGTTTGCTACATTTGATTTATTTGCTGTTATCCTGAATGCTTATTCTTTGAGGTGATTCCGAGATTGTTCTTTTTTTTTTTTTTCCAATTTTATAGGATGAAACTTAAATCAAGAGAATGGAAATTTGTGTCTCATCTCTAGTTGTTTTTGTTTTTAGAATAATTAGTTTGTGTTGATCTTTTAATCCCTTTAATTTGTGTATCTCCAGTGTTCGTGGGGTAACAAGCCAACTCCGCCTGGAACTACCTCGAACCCACTTCCTCCACCAGCTCCCACGCCATTAGGTATTTCAGCCACTGACCTTTTGGCTTATGAGAGGCAGCTAGCTATGAGCAAAATGGGTGGTGTTCCTGGCCTCATGGGTCAACATCCTTTGAAACAAGCATCAATGGGGATGGCCTCCGGAGCAAGCCAAGCTATATATGATGGTGGTTTCCAGAATATTGCTGCACAACAGCTCATGTATTATCAGTGATGTGCAGATCCAGATCACTGTGATTGCTATTGCCTTTCTACCTAGTTATCTTAAATAACTCTTGGGTTTTCTCATGTTCTCTTTTTGTTCTTAATATTTAGGCATCATGCCTGGTTAGATGTGAGTGCCACGTGTATCAATATGTATGATGTATGCATTTTATCTTCCATTTTAGTAGGAATGGGGGAGTATGACGAGGTTTGCTCCATTATTCTTGTTCATACATGCTTGATGTAGTGACATACTATTTAGAATTTTTAATTTTTTGGTCTTGTTTGAGATTTTTGACGTAACTTAGCTAGCAGGCATGCTTTCGGTAAAGCTACTGTCAAATTATGGTGTGCGACCCTGCCCCTCCTTAGTTATCCTCTCGGTGTGAAGACAGCTCTTGGTAAAGCTACTGTCAAAACCTAGTGATTATCAGGCCAGTCATTCAACGATTTGTCTGAGGGTTCGATCAATTGATTCGAGAAATATATGTATTTCTTTTCCTTACTGTGAGGGTTCGCATTGGTGGATAAGTTCGGATTATGAATCTTGCTTATTTACTGCCACGCTATTAACTGACTGAACTTACTTTGATCCTTGTTCCTTCCTGTCCATGTGGTCAAGCATGCTGTTATCCACTGAGAATGGATTGTGTTGTAAATGTTAGAGACTAGTTAAGGTACGCCTTCCCCCCCTGCCTTTCAAGTATTTGAAGCTGTAGGAATGCATTTTGTTGAAGCAATAAACCTTCAAGTTGGTGATATTAGTGAAAGTAATGTCTGTTGTAATGCTACTTGATCACGATCAGCTAAGATTAAAACTAATGCATTTAACAAGAAGTTGCGAATAATAAAGGAGTAGCCAACTTCATTCCCTGCACCTTCTGGGTCTAAATCATTGCAACGATCACCAAGCCAGGCTCCTTCAGCCACTTTGATTGTTAGCTCACATCACACTTCAATTCTTGTTTCTACTTTCTATTTTATATATATTTGGCAAACTGCAATTGGAATTGTCACAACGGAAGAACACTAGCGCTGAGAATTCTGAGATCAGATATTGAGGATGGCAAATTCTTGACGGCTGGGAACTGTATAAATTATAGTGCCACTTACAGCTCCTTGGAAGGATGGGGCCAAAACTATCCGTGATGTCAGTATTACGTTAACAACAAAAATGATGACCAACATAATTTTCTTCATCGGGTCAACATTTGAGCTCTATGTTCCTCCTCAAAGTTACTTAAAATTCAGGCTACATTTCATTATTTCAATTAATCACATTAGTTTGTCAAAATTATAGAAATTTCAGACTTTTAAAAAATTAAAATTTTTGTACTGATACATTTCTAAATCGTTACAAAATGTATAAGTGTATGTATGACTTTATGCAAAGTATCTATTGATATATACGGGGCAATGTATTTATAATGCGAAACCTGAGATCTATTGAAATTTCTGAAAAATCCAGTATTAATTGATATTATCGTCTAAAGGGATGAAATTTATATAACTTGCTCGAAGAAAATTGAAAACCCAGTTCTTATTTGTGGTTGGTTGAAGAAACTTCGGTAGGTTTGATTATTGGAAGAACACAAAGTAGATCTATTTTTTTAAGGTTTGAGGTGAATCTACTCATTGAAATTGTTAGAACTGGTATTAAAATGTTCCATATCAAATTTGTAGTTGATTTGGACCACTTTTAAGTAAAGATGTGTAGGTGATTTTTCATTCTCTGCTGATCCGTCTGAAATTGTAAATAATTTCAAAGTTAGGACACAATATGTGCTAAGATCCTGGCAAACCCGTCCGCCAGAAACTCTTAGTGATCCATCAGAATTCCAAAGTTGCTACACAATTTGTGTTAAAAACCCTAATAATTTGTCAGATTCTGTGGCAAATTCACACATAAGACTCTATCGGTAATTCCTGGATTTTATAAACAATTTATACTAAAATATTCTTAGTGAGACTTCTGGCAAATCCATTCATCATAACTCTTGGTAGTCTCTCACGAGTTTCGGCACGACAAGGTGTAAATACAATAAAAGAAATAATGCAATGATTAACAAAAGACTGCACCTATTTTGTATTTGTATTGGTTTGGCGACATGGTTGTATGGTAAGGGATTACTGAAAATTAATTTGGATTCATGTTGAGGCGTTTAACCATATCGAAGTTATTTATGTCGTAAGGAGATTGGTGAAGCAATATGAGGAGAAGTATATGAACGTGCATATAATATGTGTTTACTAAGAAAAAGAATACAATAAAGTCCCGATGAGTTTTTTGCGGAGATGTTTAATGGCTACCGATATCTGCAGGATATATTGGGTGATTAAGACATGTATGATAAAGCACGGACACGGTGGGGAGAATGGAAGGTGACTCGAAGCATTTTCCAGTCATGATGGATTTGCACCAGGATCATCACTTCGTCCATTTTTATTTGCATTAATGATGAATGTAGGCATATCCAAGGAGAAGCGTTACGTGTATGCTGTTTGTAGATGATTTAATATTGGTTGACGATATTCACAAGGGGGTTGATGATAACTGTTTGGAGATAAACCTTGTAGTCTAAACAGTTTAAGCAGAGCAAGACTTAGACAAATTACTTAGGTTTCAAGTTCAATGATGTTTTTCACGAGACAAATGCGGAAGTAAACGATATTTAGGTCATCACCAGGAAAGAAAGTTTCAAGTATCTTTGGTTCTATAATTTAAGAAAATAGTAAAATTGAAGAGTATGTCACACATCGTATTGAGCAAGATGGATGAAATAGAAACTCATATCCGGTGTTTTGTGTAATAAGACTATGCCGTCAAAACTTAAAGATAAATTTTATAAAGTGGTTATTAGATCGACTATGTTGTAGGAGGTAGAATGTTGGCCAATTAAGAACTCATATGTCCAGAATATGAAAGTAGAGGACATGGTGATATAAAATGAATGTGTAGACATACATAGCAATACAGTTTTAGGAACAAAGATATTCAGGATAAAATAGCAGTGACCACCGTATTGGACAAGATGACAGAAGAAAGACTGAGATCATTCAAAAAAAATATGAAGAAGAAATGCAAATGCAAGTAAGAAAGTATGAGAGGTTGACCATGATAGACCTGAGGAGGGGTTAAGGTACGCCCAAATAGTATTAGACTGTTGGAAAGAAGTGCTTATGTAAGACATGACATACATGCTATTTCCCAGAACATATTCTAGATATGAGGATACGAAGATGGGGGACTACGGTAGAAGGTTAGTAGGTAATCACGCGCAGTCTAGTTTCCTTTATTAGTGGTATTATTATGTTTGCTATTCTCCTTTTTTTTAGAATTTATTATTACCTATTATTTTCTTTCTTTAGTTATAATATAAATTGTTTTTGCTATTCAATTCTTTACTGTATTTTTTTTCTTACTTGTTTAATATGTTTAACTTGATCCATTTTGATTTATTAGAAATAACCTCTCTACCCTTATATAATAAGGGTAAAGTTGCATACACTCCACTCTTTTCATGTTTCACTTACAAAATTTTATTGGATATGTTATTGTTTGTCATCTGACATGAAAGAATTTTAATCCATTTTACCTGAAGGTGAAAAAAAATCTAAATCTTTATCCCCTCTACTAAGTCTATTCAATAATTTTGAATGTTTAAAATTTTCTATTAGAGATTCAGATATGAATTTTTAGTTGAAAAATTCAAAAGTAAGAGGGGCGAGTCTTCTCTTGTTGTTGTTGTTCCCTAAACAATTTATAAAAGTAGAAATTATTGACTGAGAATATATGAATGATTGTTCGATCTGAATCCTTCATTTTTTTCCTAATGGCATAAAAAAGATACAACTTAATATTACAATTAATTGATTTTCTGGTAATTTGGCAGAAAAACGAATTTCAATTTCAAGATTGAAGATTATTTTGGCATAATTTTTTTAAACTTGTCAGAAGTTAAACAGTAATATAAAATAATGTTATTGTGTAAATCACCTGTTATTATGTGAATTGCAAGAACTATATTACAAAATTGCTAAACTTAAAGTTAAGTCCATAGATAAACAATGTCAAAAATTCAAGACCACCTACCTTATAAGGCTATTCTGGGTCAAGTTCAGAAATGACTCTAAAATGTGATGGTCTTGATATTTTGTTATTCGTAAAAGATGTATTAAACAGGGCCTTTATGATATGTGATCTTAATTTTTTTTAGTCCTATTTAATAAATTTTGCCCTTAAAATAGACGTTTCAACTTTGCTCATAAAATAAACATTCAAAATAATAAACCTGTATATTGCCCATAAGTTCCAACTTGTAAGCAAGTTAGAATTTAGGTATATAACTCATCATACGTAAGTTCTAATTTTTGTATGTAAGACAGATGTTAAGAACATCTTAAGACAATAAACCAGCTTAACTGACGAGAAGTATTTTGTCTTATAAAATAAAAATAAAACTTAGATATATTAATCATCAGATATATATGTTAATTTTTGCCTGTAAGATAAATATTTAAGAAATTTCATAATAATTATCTTATTCAATTAATCATATAATCTAATTTTTAGGTAAATATTAAAATTTATTATCCAGGAACAAAAGTTCAACATCATGACTTGGAGGATGAAAGTTCTAAGACGGCTATTTGGGTCCATACCAGCCCCAAAGAGAGAATTGGATCAATGAACTAGCCGGGCTTCCCTTCCCCTTTAACCATTCTCATATTCTTCTTCTTTCTCTTACCATAACATAAACATAAAAGAAACAGTTCCTTCCCCAAAAGTCTCTTTGTTACACAGAAACCCACTTCACCCAAATGCCTTCAATTCTACACTTCCTTTATTCAATCAACTAATTCTCCGATTGTTAAAATTCCGGGCGATGGGGATTTCGTTTAAGGTCTCCAAAACCGGTACAAGGTTCCGGCCCAAACCAGTACGGCCCGATACTGAAGAAGAAAACGACGTTGCTTTTCGAGCTAACAAAGATAGAAATTCACTTCTTCCACAAAATGAATCCAATTCCGCATCTGCTGGAAAGCTCACGGTAAAGTTTGTCAATTCACTTGTTTTCTAGTTGGGATTTTCAGTGTCTTCGTTTTTTGTTTAGTATGATATTCGTAAAATTTACCCGATTTGATTGAGTTATTTGCCCTATTGAACTCCCAATGTTTGTTGTGTTACTCTTGCTTTAGTACACTAATATCTTTTTTTTAGCCTCTAAACTGTTAAGAGTTTGTTTGGGTTAGCTTATTTTAGTCAAAATAGCTTTTAAGCAGTTTGGTAGTATTCGGGTAAAATTTTAAAAGAATTACTTTTAAGTACTTGTTTTAAAGTCGAAATAACCATAAAAATTATTTGACTCTTGTGCTATTAATCACACTAGCAGATTATGAAAAAGTATCCTTTAAGTTGTGTTACATTTGATGAATCACTCAAATTTTTAACTTCACTGACAACATTTCAAGGTGCTTTTAAGTCAAAATATCTTTTAAGCAGTTTTGTAGTGGTCGAGTAGAATTAGAAAAAAAAAACTTGCTTTTAAGCCGAAATAACGAATATAATTACTTGAGTCGTGTGCTATTAATCTCCCTAGCAGATCATGAAAAAGTATCCCTCTAAATTGTGTTTCTTTTGAAGAATCACAAAATTTTAACTTCACTGACAAAATCCTCCTCTGCCATAGGGTGCGGTTGTGCAAGGAAGTAAGGATGTTACCGGAGTCCCTGGTAAGTGAAGTTCTTGGAAGCAGTTCAGTTATATGGGGGAGGACAAATGACTCCGTTATTTCTAGACTTATTTTATGATTTTTTTATTTCAAGAGTTGTGTCTTTTCACTGTTTGGTTGTGGTTATTGTGCTAGATTGTGCAGATAATGAAGTTTCCTTCACATTGTGCCTTTTCCTGGATGGATATTCTATTGGGAAGCCCTCTGAGGTTTGTTATTAATCATCTCATATGCACTACATAATGGTTGTTCGGTTTTTGGGCTGAGAGTTTTGTGTTTTCCCTTTCAACTACAGAACGAATATGGGCATCAAGCCTCTGAAAATGTTCCGAAATTATTGCATCCATATGATAGAGCATCTGAAACTCTCTTTTCAGTAAGTGTACCGTCAGCTTTCTTTTTCCTCTTTCAGTAATCTTTCTCTATCTTTGTGTGGATCATCTGTTGCTTTGTTCCTGAACAAAGAAAGATGCTGTAAAATATCTGTACAAATTGGAATCAATTACAATCATCAATCAAGCTTTTCCGACTATCTATACCAAAAGAATTCTCTGTTTTCAACAAATATATAAATGAAACTGTGAAATTTTTATTGTTAATTTACACACACAGGACAACTTTCTATTCAATCCAAATATGTCCAAACTACATACATTTTTAATCTCTAGCTCAACATCCCAATCCTTGGTAGCACCTAGAGAAAAGCCCGGGGTCAATATCCAAGATGCAAGGCTCCCGGGCAACTGTAGGTGGTGCGCTCACCATTGTCTTAACAAGCAATTTCAACTCATGATAATTTGCTTCCTCTTCCGTATAAAACTATGTTGGATCTTTCCCGGAACAGAATTTAGAATCAGATATAAAAGAACCTGGAACAGACCGTTGTTAAGCGATTTAGTATAGATTATCCGTTATTAAGCTCACATCCCTTAATTCAAATATATTCAGCACCTCACTCTTGTCATCATCTTCTGTTAACTCCTTGTATTTAATGCATGTCCCCCTCATGTCATCGTCTCCCTAACATGAACAACTTGCAAAATTAATTTATTTATCCTTCAGGTAGTGCTTAGTCATAGCACTTGAGCTGCTAGCAGACAGTGGTATATCTTTGTGGAAGTCTAGTATGATTGAGAGACAGATATTTAATGCTCAGTTTTGAGTTGAACTTATCTGTTTGTGTTTTCTTATAAGGATTTTTTCTGTCTATATAGTCTTGATCTGCAAAAAAACTTTTTGGTCTGGTTATTTTCATTTGGATAGTATTCAACCTTTATTTTATTAAGTCAAGTCAATACTAATTGAACTAGAGGCGTGAAAGTCCCACTTGATTGTGGGAATGCGTACCGATTCCAAAGCCATTCCACTTGGCACTCTTTCCCTTCCAGGATAGACTTGGCTTAGCTATTCCTGACGAAACCGAGTTTTCTGTTGCATAGATGATAACCCGCTTATTCAAAACTTGTTTGACTATCTAGTTTTATTATGTTATTATTTCTTTGTATATTTGTACTGTTAACTTTTTCAAAATAAATTTCTTCATATTTTTATGCACCTGGAGGCAATTGAGTCTGGACATCTGCCTGGCGATATTTTGGAGGATATACCTTGCAAATATGTTGAGGGGACGTTAGTCTGCGAGGTAAGGTTTCTGGTCCAGAAGAGCACTTATAACTCCTTTATGATTTAGAATGTCAGGAATATTGAATAGTACTTTCTTCTATTTGTATTCACCATCTTGTGAATATAGACTTGTTGATTGTTTGTCTTATGGTAAGAGATGTGAATAGCCCCTCTTCTTCAGAAGAAATACATGCTCCCTCCATCAGAAAATGTGGAGTTGGGGGCAAGAGTTAAAGCATCTAATATTCAGTTTGGACTTTGGGTTAAGACATCAACTTTTTCAGGGTCTTTGAAACAAAGTTACATTTTTGGTAAGTTTTTTCAACGCAGGTCTTCACTTGTGTGTTTCAAACCGGTTTTGAAACGGTTTTCTCAAAAGCCGATGGTCTTATTGGGAAGAACCTCTCTACCTTACCCAAGATAGGGGTGAGGTATGCGTACACCCCACCCACCCTCCACAGACCTTATTTATGGGATCATAGTATTACATTTTTGTTATATGTAAGTAAAATATATCTTGCTATAACAGGTGATTCAAATCTCCTTCTGATTGATTCAAAGGCTCCCAGGCTCTCTTCCCGAGGCAAGGCTAAACCTTAGATACCCCTTCTGGGTGTCTAGGATCCTGTCTCCGGTGGTCTTCTCTCATCGGAGCTCACCCTCCTTCGTCATCTTTGTCCTCCACTCCTTTCTGGTCAAATTTACCATGGAGAACAGGTTATATTTCAGACAAGGAGGCAAGTCTGATGATCTTACGGAAACAAAATCTAGTTCAGAGAATTGGTTTGAATGGGTGGAAAGTTCTAGATTTTCGATCAGACGTATGGTTTTGAGCAGGGACGCTTTACTCTGTGTTTGTAAAGGCTAAAGGAAGCCACAAATAACAGATGCAAAAGCTTCAAATCTTGGAGATGTCGTGATCTATCGACATACATTTATTGTTCTCAGAAGTTCAATAGATATGGTAGGTTCTTATCAGTTATTTCTGTGACGGGACAAAGTAGGTCAGTGATTATTATTCCGGGGAACACATTCAATGAGGAATGGGGGAGCTTAGCAATAGAAGTGGAGAATTTTATCACTAGGAATACTGTCATTCAAGGTGCATGTATTACATCTGGGGAGACAAATCCCAATACAAACTCTGGAAGGGGAACTATAAAGAAGCACTGCACAATAGTAAATGATGTAGTCAAGGAAGATTTGATTTTGAAGACGTCGTCGAACATAGACGATTCTGGTTTACTGCAGAGGTGCCTTGTTGGAAGATTCTATGGTGGAGAGGATGCACATGGAAAGGGCCCAAAATGTTCAGGTAATCGATATGAATGGGTTTCATTTCCTGTTCGAATTCCAGTCAAGGAAGGTGACTGAACATGTACTGATGGGAGATTGGAGGAGACAAGGGACGATCTTTGTGCTAGGGTTCTCTCTTTCAGGTTAAAATGTGAGTGGTTGGATTCTCATTCTTTGGGACAAGAGGATTTGGGATGGGGAGCTAGTGGAAAATGGAGATCAATGTAGAAAAAGTCAGGAACTATCTTGGTTCTTGACAGTTGTGTAGGCAAAATGTATCAGGAAGGACAGGAGGGAATTATGGTGTGAACTAGGAGCCACAAGAAGTCTATGTGAAGGGCCATGGGTATGATGTGGTGATTTTAACGTCATAAGATTCCGTCGGAAAGAACAAGTTGTCACAGAATAAATGGCTCGATGACAGAATTTTCTGAATGTATTGAGGATTTGGAGCTTATAGACCCTCCTTTATTTGTAGGGTGTTTTATATGGAGAAGAGGGGAAAATCGTAGAACTGCCTCAAGGATTGATAGCTTTCTTTTCTCATCTCAATGGAAGAACAATTTGTCAACATCAAACAAACAATACTCCCAAAATTGGTCTCTGATCATAATCCTATCTGGTTGACATGCAGAGCTTCAAAGAACTTCATGAAATCATATTTCAAGTTTGAATCTTCGTGGAGGGGAGTTGAGGGCTTCAAAGAGAATGTGAAACTGTGGTGGATGTCATTCGCAGTCACCGGCAGACCTGGTTACATGTTAGCGAAAAAGCTGAATTTGCTAAAAGGAAAATTAAAAGAATGGAGCAAAACCAACAGGGGCAACTTGAAACAACAAAAGGAGGAGATTCTTAGAAAAATTAGGAGGAGATTCTTAGACAAATTAGCAACTGGGAAATTACCGGGGAACAAAGGAGTCATACAGATGATGAACTTATACAAAAAACCAACTTGGATTTAGAGTTTGAGGAGGTGGCTAAAAGGGAGGAGATAAGTTAGAGACAAAGATCAAGAATACAATGGCTAAAACAGGGAGATAAAAATACCAAGTACTTCCATAGAATTTCCACAACAACACATAAGGGATTGAATATAATTGACAAATAAACAGGGGATGGTAACAATATCAATGAACCAACAGAAATCAAAGATGAGGAATGGAGACCAGATTTGCAGCTTAATAATCATACCAGAATAACATATGACGAAAAGGAGTGGTTACAGAGACAATTTGATGAAAAGGAAATCCAGGATAGTCTGAAGTTGTGTTCCTTGGAGAAGGCACCTGGGCCTGATGATCTTCCTATGGTTCTTTTATCTTACTTTCTGGGATCTACTCAAGGAGGATATTAGGAGTACTGTAAAGATTTTCATGCTGATCAAAAGATTGAGAGAAGCTTCAATGCAACATATGTGGCTCTTATCAATTAGTTTGGTCACTGGTATCTACAAGGTATTATCAAAGATATTGGCTGAAATGTTGAAAAACGTGGTAGACGGGTTGGTCAATAATCATCAGATGGCCTTAATAAAAGGGAGACAGATTATGGATGCTGCACTTATTGCCAGTGAGTGTGTGGATTCTAGACTGAAGGAGATGCACCTGGTGTCATGTGCAAGTAGGGCATTGAAAAGGCCTATGATCATGTTCATTGAAAGTACCTGGTACTCAGACAAATAAGATTTGGTGAGAAATGTATGGTGTGGATTAAGTTTTGCATCAGTACTGTCAAGTTCTCTATTCTTGTGAATGGTGAACCGATTGGTTTTTTCTCAGCAGGAAGGGGATTAAGATAGTGAGATACCTTATTCCCATTTCTTTTTATTTTAGCAATAGAAGGATTTCATTGTATGACGAGAATAGCAATTCAGAACAATTGGATCAGAAGCTCTCAAAAAGGAGGTGACAGAGGACAAAAGGAAATTTGTCATTTGATTTATGCTGATGATACAGTTATTCTTTGTGAACCTTTTGTGGAGTAAATAAACTCAATCAGATTTCTTCTTGTGTTCTTTGAGACCACTTCATGCCTGAAAGTGAATTGGGGAAAGAGTAGTTTGTTTCCAATTAAGGAGGTGGACAACATTCAAAGCTTGGCAGAGGCTGCAATGTAGAACACTTGCCTACAGTTTATTTGGGCATTGCCACTAGGCAACAAGCATAAAGAGGCAGTAATATGGGATAACATTATAGAGAAGGTGAGAAAAGACTGACAAGGTGGAAGACCCAATACTTAAGACTTATTCTCATAAACTCAGTGTTAGATTCTTTACCTACTTATGTAATGTCTTTGTTTCCTCTACCTTCCAAGGTTCCAAAGAAGCTAGACAAAATTAGAAAGGATTTTCTTTGGCATGGCTGCAAAGAGACTAAAGGATAATCCGGTGAAATGGGATATAACACTGAATAGTAGACTCTTGGGGGGAATGGGTATCGGAAATCTAAGGAGACATAACACTAGCCTTTTGATGAAATGGCTATGGAGATATAGTAAAGAAGGCCAAGAAATGTGGAAATAAGTTATTAAGTGCAAGTATGGTGAATACAATTCATGGTGTAACAATGCCAGCTCTACTCCCTATGGGGTTGGGGTTTGGAGAATCATCAGAGATTTGTGGCCTAAGCTAACAGGGAACACGATGATAGAAGTAGGAGGTGGTAGAAAGACTAGGTTTTGGGGAGATGTATGGATTAATCAGATTTCTTTTTAAGGGGAGCCTTTCTTGATCTATTCCACATTTGCAACAACCCTGAGGCAACTGTAAATGATTGTTGGACTACTCAGGGATGGGATTTATCATTCAGGAGATATCTAAACGATTGGAAAGTAGATAGGGTGGCCAACCTACTTCATGAACTAGAGAGTTCTGCAGGTACTACATCAGATTCAGATTCTCTAAGATGGAAACACAAAAAGGATGGAAATTTTCAGTCAAGAGGGCTTATGAAATATGTGACACACAACGAAACATAAACCAACAAACTTTGTGGAACAATGTCTGGAAAAACATTGCACCTAACAAAGTAAAATGCTTTACTGCACCTAATACATGAGTTTTTGAAGAAAAAGGGGCAGATGCGACCAACAACCACATTTTTCTGCATTGTAAATTTACCTAACAGTTATGGGCACTATTATTTAAACTTACAAACACAAGATGGTCCATGCCTGAGCACACTGCAGACCTGTTGAGTTGCTTGTTTAGAAGAGGAGGGAGCAAGAGCCAGAAGAAGTGGTGGAGAATCATACCACACTGCATATGGTGGACTGTTTGGAAGGAAAGGAATATCAGGTCCTTTGAAGATAGGTCTAATTCCATTCATAGATTTAAATGGAATTGTATTGTATCTTTTTATTTTTGGTGTAAAGAGAAGGTAAAGGAATCAGAGCTTGTAGATTTTTTAGGCTCTCGGAAAGTAGTTTTCCCCTAATTCCCCCTTGTCCCCCTTTTGAAGGTATGCTATATATCCTTAATGCTGAGGAGTACAACATTACCAGTTTCCAAAATAAAATATAAATTCCTTTGTCTTATAATTTAAAATATGGGATAACTTTAGAGACCTCCCTCACGTTTGATCTAGTAATAGTCACTTCCCTTGTGGTTTCAAATATTACATTCACATCTCTTGTTTTGAATCTTTTGTAACCAAACTTGTTTAAATGGTAATCTTTCAATAGCATTCCTAAAAATACTCTACTGTGGTATCAATGTAACTATGTAACACTCTTATGTGACTTCAAGTTTTCAAATCTATGTTTGTACCGGCATATGAAAAAATTAAATTATATATCAAAACCTAAAGAAACCATAAGAAATTGTAAGTATAAATCAACAGGTATTCCTTTTTCAATAAAAAATGCTACAAGCCTAGTTGGCCTTATAATCTTTATATAAAGGTTACATTTTTAAAATCTAATATTAGATAATACATTATTAGTTTGATAATGGTCTTAAGACTTAAGAACAAAAAATAAATAATGTTAAAATGTCAAAAGGTTATATTTTGTACATGTATGTATCAGATAATTCTTTATTTTTCCAATATTAAACTGTATTCAATGATTATACTTTATTAACAATTTTTTGTACTTAACTACTGCACATATAACTCAAAAAAATTACCTCCAAAAGTTTAATAGGTTTACGTAGTAGCAATTATCAAGTTGTGCAGTTAATTTCAAGAAATAAATAAATTAATTCATCAATGTAAAATGGTGCAGAGTGGAGCCCTATTAGTGAATAGTTCAAAGTTAACCTTGAAGCGTAGATTTCCGTCCAAAATTTAGATTTCAATATAATGCCCAGAAAGGGAAACTCCGCAATATTGGATAAATTTTATTATTAAAATGAGTTTGGTTACAAAAATTTCAAAATAAAGGAGGTGTGTGTAATATCTGAAATCACAGGGAAAGTGTGAAACATGAGGGGAGGTCTCTGATCTAATCCCCTAAAATATTTTGGTATATTTGGATGGATCCTTGTAAACGTAAACGTTGTTTAATTCTCCATACTATAGTGCCATATAAACAGGAGGGAGCGAGGGAAAGAGAG
>JBDJHY010000097.1:9712830-9725482 GCA_039654485.1 Withania somnifera
CCCCCCCCCCCCCCCCCCCCCCCCCCCCCCCCCCCCCCCCCCCCCCCCCCCCCCCCCCCCCCCCCCCCCCCCACAACTTCCAATTCTGCCCCTCTACTTTATGGAAGAGATCGTAACAAAAAACTCACTCTTAACTGGATGTCAGTCACTCAGCTTTGTCATTGACTTTAGTCTTCTTGCTTCAAAATAGAAGTCTCCAATTACTGGTTGGGCCGTTTTCAGTATAGGATTTGTTATTGTATTTCATCTTCTTTGTCCGAGTGAAGACTTAAAATTTGCCAACTTCTACATTTTCATCTCCTTCTGAAATGACTGTCACCACTCCTTTCCGTATCACATAAACATATAATTAGGATAGTGTTTATTTCTTAATTTGGGTTGGGATTACTATTGCAGGTGCGAGATTATCGGGAGTGCTGCTCTGAAGCTGGACAAAATGTGCCTTCAGCCGCTGGTTGTCCCATTATTAACAGAGTATGTCTAAAAATGTCTCTTGAAAACGTGGTGAAGGACATCCCATTGATTTCAGATAGTGCTTGGACCTATGGTGATATGATGGTTAGTAAGATCGACCGCTCTTAGTGGCATTGAAATGGTTTTGTATTAAAAGCAATATTCTCTTATACTGTAGGAAGTTGAATCCCGGATACTAAGAGCCCTACAACCACAACTTTGCTTGGACCCCGCCCAAAAGTTAGACAGAGTTTGCAACAACCGAGCTACCTCAAAGGTATGGTGCTTTATCGATCTTCATGTGGTAGAAAGAGCTCGTGTATTTAAACTGTCCTGTATTTTGTTTACAGTTAACATTGGGCATAGGCAATTTAAGGAGGAAAAGACTAAGGCAGCTTCCAGATGTGATTGCCAAGTCTAATGATAAGATCCATGGGAAAAATATTTGCATGGATAGAGTGCTAGAAAGTTCAAGATCAGGAGACGCTGGACAGCTTCTGCTGCAGCCTGCTCATGAGAATCTGAACCGACAAAATAATGGACCAACCAATATGTTGGCACTAAGAAGTAACAGTTTTGGGTCTGAGACCTCTATTCCTGCATCGCCTTCGGTATCTCACCAATCAAAGTATCAAATGGGGGTTGTGAGTCCAAGAATCATGCAGGACCATAGGTCAGGAGGTTTGAATGCATCAGTAGCTTCTCCTGCTGTGCCAGAAATGATGCTTTCATATGCAGATGCGATGAGCTCAGGTGCTTCTTCTTTACATGGTAAGAGAGAGAATCATGATGGCCAAGCATCTAATTTAAGCAAGAGGGCAAGGTTTACACATATGAGTGCTGATTCCAATCAACAGCAACTTATAGGACAAATAGATGGCTCTAATGCTTCAGATTTGCACTGGAAAAATCCTTTATTACAGCAGCATTCAGTTCCCAGGGGAGTTCCATATCCTAATACAAGCATGCAAAAGTATCCCCAGCAAATTTTTGAAGGGGTTCTGAACCAGGAAGCTGGAACAATGCCATTCACTGCAGGACAGCAGGAAATAAAGTATAACTTAAAGGAAGAGCCCGCTGAGATAGAAAGATTGGACAAATTAGAGCCAGGAAGGACTAAAAATGAGATGCAAGTAGTGGAATCGGATATGAACCTTGTGGAATCCCAGCAGGCCCGACTAAAGCAGAGACTGCCTCAGCAGTTTATACGGTCTGGGTTTCCTCAGACACCCTGGAATGGCCTTGGTCAGCCTCTTGAAAATAATCTTCGGAAAGAGGACCCATTCCAGAACAGGAAAATAGTGCAAAGTCCTCGTGTTTCTGCAGGAGGTTTGCCTCAATCTCCTTTATCGTCTAAGTCTGGAGAGTTTTCTAATGGTTCTGTAGGAGCTCAATATGGTTCCGCTGTGACTAGCGGACTAATACAATCAATGAAGGAGAAGCAAGCAGCCACATCTGTTGCTCCAGCTGGTGGAACAACATCTATGACTTCGAGTGCCAATGATTCCATGCAGCGGCAACATCAAGCTCAAATTGCCGCAAAGCGGAGATCTAATTCTGTTCCTAGGACCCCCGGTATGAGTGGGGTTGGTTCTCCTGCCAGTGTCAGTACCGTTAGTCTTCCAATAAATGCAAGCAGTCCTCCCGTAGGATCTACACATTCAGCTGACCAAAACATGCTTGATAGGTTCTCCAAAATTGAAATGCTGACAGCTAGGTATGTTAATAGGACATTAATTTGACCATCTAAAATAAGCTATTATTTTGAATCAGCACAAGTTTATTATGTCAAATAGAGCACTTAAATTGTGTCATCTTGGTCAAAAGATAAACCTTGTATGCATGTCTTATCTTTTGATAACTGGTTCATTCACAAAAGTCTTTTATGACTGTATTCAGTCGTTATAAAGGAGCTTACTGGTCTTCTCAAAATAATAAAGGAGCTTACTGGTCTTCTCAAAGTAATAAAGGAGCTTACTTCAGTATCTGTGTTCTAGAAGTGCCAGACTTACAACAGTATAAGCTGTTTTACATGGGATAACCGATGTTACTGGTATGTGTTTGGCGGTGGGGCACTGCAAGAGTGGCTTCTGTGATACACATAAAATTCTATGCTAAACCTTTAAAAACATGGAATATTTATGCGGGAATGCCAAAAAACGTAATAGAAGGTTAATGTTAGAAAAGACTAGAGGTGGCCACTGCTTTATCATGTTGCCTATTTCATGAACGACAACTTGAGGAAGATAATTGAGGCTAGATTAACTGAACTTTTCAACTCTTTGCCAGGTTTATTGCAAATTATGTAAATAGATCATGTGAATGCACAAAGATGACAAGAGCTGAAAAACAAACACAATCCCTTTTTTTAGTTCCCCTGAAGAAAAAAGGAACTAGACAGTGTTGACCTTGGATGGAGGGACAAATATATCTTTCTTCCTGATCTCTGTTTTATCTTTTCTCCATCATTCGTAAAGTAATGATCATGTTTTTCTTTTTTGGTTGATAAAATGATCATGCTTTTAAGTTATTTCATTTTTTCTGCTTTGGTTTCTTCAATTATTTTATTTTGCACCCTTAAGTTTTTGCTAAACCCAGTATCTGCACTTTTCTCCTGTATCCCAAGGATCATGCCTGAAATGTATTGCAAAATGCACCCGATGCTGGCATCTGTGTTTCTCTCTCTATTACTTAATGGGTATTAATATGAACTTGTGCTTTGTGCATAACATGGTTCTGGTTGGAGTGATGAGTTACACTTTCACATGTCACCCCTGCTTCTTTCTCTCTCTCTCTCTACACACACACACACAAATATATATATACATATACACATACGCATATGCATGAAATGTAGTAGGTTAGCATTGTAACCATTTTGTGATTTCCTTTAACATCCCCTACATATTAGCATCACGTGATCTAAAAGGGCTTTTCTGTACTTTCAACTTTCCAATTCTCTTTCCTCGCCCCCAACCTGGCTTCTTAATCCTTCCCTCCCCAAATCAAGGAAATCCATTTTTGCTTCTCTCAGTGATGGTAGAGATTTCAACCCATTAATTCCTTAAACTTCAATCTCTGTCTTGATGAACTATACATTATGTTCTTAAATTGAAATTCTTCCAACAAAAAAATCAATACTTTACTAACTTTGTACCAAGTAGAATGTTGGAAATATCCTTAAGAGGGAATTTCCGGTGACTGAGAAGCGTATCTTCCGGTATCAGTAACCCAAGTCACGTGGAATGCAGATTTCTAGATGGAGATTGTCCTCCACTTAATGACCCTCTACCTCTACTTCCCTTCCGCTCATAAACAGCCTTCCAGCAAGGAGAAAGAGATAAAGAAGAAATTCTCAAATCCCCATAAACGGTTTTGAATAAGCATTCTTTAGAGAGGGAATGTCGGATGAGACAGTATAGAACTTAAAATTGAAGAAATCTCACCTCATAGTTTGGCTGTACCTTCCTTAGGCACAAAATCCTCCAAAAACATATACTCGCTTTTCATTTTTTTGATTTCTCAATTTATTGACTCTTTGAGTATAGTATTGATGAGAAGCTTTTAATGGTTGAATCACGTAGAAATATTAGCGACGGGAAAGTTTGGTGTTGGGTTGAGTCTGCGCCTTGAGGCAATAAGTAAATTAGAGAGGAGGCAGAGAGATGAAAGGAGAATTGTGTATGTAATTTTTTGTTAGAAAGACGAAAAAAGCCCCTTACATAAAACATTGTTAATTTACTGTCAGGGGCATTTAAGGAAACTTGTAGTTTAGCGAAACCCATAAATATGTATGTGTCTATATTAATTCTTTTGAAACCCATGCTTGTCCAAGTGAAATCAAGTGATCTTTACGTCAGATGTAATGCATATCTTCTTATTTATCAGCTTTCTATTTTAACTACATTATGTATTTTCTTCTTAACCACTGTTCCTAAAGCGTGATATTACTCTTATATTGAAGTCCTTAAAAATCTCATTCAACCGTCTGAATTTCAGGTCTCAATTTAATCCCAAAAAGTCCAAAGTCGAGGAGTATTCTAGCAGGAAGCCAAATGTCTTTCCTGCTCAACAACTGCTAATTCATCTTTCTAATGATTCAAACAATGAGAATGTCAAAGACGAATCCTGCAAAATGTCATTGTCAAAATCATTAGTAGGTGGCAGTACAAATGTTTGCAAAAGAAGAGTCTTGAATTTTCTGCAGACAGAGCCCATACTTCAAGGTCTGCCCTTATTAATGCAATCTCAATCTGATCATACGTTATTTTCTAACTGATTCTTTGGCTGCTTGATGTTATTTACTAGGAAATGGTGTTTCATATGTTTCTAAGGTGCGGACAAGAATGATCATGTCCGAAAAGCCAAACGACGGCACCGTTGCAATGTATATTGGAGAAATAGAAGAGGTCGAATACACGACTGCAGAGGATTACCTCCCAACGCTGCCGAATACTGTGAGTGCTGTGTACAATATTTATTTATATAGCCCGACTGGGCACTGTCCTCCTTTTGGTGTCCACTCAGCCTGCTTAATCAACTTGTACGACATTCTGAAGCCCTCTATTCTGAGCTGAATTTTTAACTTAAAGCCATACGGAAACCCTTAAAAGTAAAGTGGAAGAATGATAAGCAGTCCATAACTCCTGAATCTAGGTTTCAATGTGGTGTAGCTGCTAGCATGTGCCAATCTTATTGTTGCAAATGTGTACAATTCTTATTCAAACTCATTGAATTGTCTTGATCCCAAGGCTAGCAGTTGTATATTTTGATCAAACCAGCACTAAGATGGTGCACTTAGTATTTACATCCAAAAAGCAAGAGTGTCCCATTTAGTTGCGCAGGAACTAATAAAATCTATCATTGTTTCACCATCATTGGCATATTTAAATTTACAGCAAAAAGAAAACAAAACATACAGTCAGTTGGATATTGTAAGCCTTTTAGCTTTTATAAAATTAAAAGAAGTCATATTAAGATACATCTTATAGTTGTTCAAGCTATCTTTGTATAGCAGTTGCATGGAGTAGAAAATGCTGACCAATTTTATAGTTGAGCTATGGCGACCTTCTCATAAGGCGAGTTATCCTGACATTTACTTATCAAGTCTCTTAGGATCAGTCAATCGAACATTTGATGATAATTGCCTTTGGTATGCATCTATCAATATGTTTAATGATGTTTGCCTCAGATGAATTCTGGATTTCAAAAATTTACTCGACTTTGTCCAAGCACAAAGTCTTAGTAAATCGAGTAACAGAATAACTAGGTGCAATTTTTGAGTTAATTCAGATATATCAATTTGTGGATATTGTAAGGTGCATCTGAGACATGGAGAATTGGAAGAGAGCTCATGATAGCTTCTATAAGAGGCATCTTATTTCATTTGTTTCAACCATTTTAAATTGGAATGCCAGGGGAAGAGATTTACAATGATCTTATGCATTTCTGTTTCTTATATCTGAAATTTTCTTGTGACAGCACTTTGCAGACTTGCTTGCTGCACAGTTTTGTTCACTGGTAAGTCAACTGCATAAAATCTAAGCGCTAAGGATCAATATTGCTTCAGCAACTTGTCCTTATTTTTCCTTGCACCAATGTGTTTGCAGATGGTACATGAAGGATACCTTGTGGAAGATCATGTCCAACCAAGACCAATCAGCATGAATCGTGCTTCAAGTAATCAATCTAACATGCCAGGAATGCCACCAAATGGGTCAGTAGCTGATCTGCAGCAATACTCCGAAGGGGTCTCTGGTCAGTTGTCCAATGAGCTTGCAAGACCCACTAATGGTATTAATTTGTCAGTGAATTCACCCCAGAACATGCAAGGCCAGAGAATACTGCCTTCCGGGAATGCGCCAGCATTACAGATCTCTCAAGGACTTCTTACTGGGGTTTCAATGTCTTCTAGACCTCAACAATCGGATCCATTATCCCCTCTGCAGCAGCAGCAACAACAACAGCAGCAGCAGAATCAACATCCTCTGATACAACAGCAACATCCACAGCTACAAAGATCCCAACTAATGCTTGGTTCGAATCCACTTGCTCACCTAAATTCTGTTGGCCAGAATTCCATGCAGTTGGGTAATCAAATGGCTAATAAACAATCAGCACTGCAACTTCAGCTGTTACAACAGCAACAGCAGCAGCAGCAGCAGCAGTTGCCGTCACAACAATCCCAGTCACAACATCCACAGATGCAGAGGAAAATGATGATGGGCCTTGGTAATGTAGGTAATATAGGTATGGGGAACATTAGCAATAACATCACTGCGCTTGGTGGCCTTAGTAATATTATGGGCATGGGAGGTGTAAGAGGAGTTGGGGGACCTGGACTTTCAGCTCCAATGGGAGCTATCTCTGGCATGGGCAATATATCTCAAAACACAATAAATATGAGCCAGCAGGCATCTAATATAAGTAACGTAATCACCCAGCAACTTCGTAATGGTGCACTCACCCCACAACAAGCAATTTTCATGCAAACCAAGCTGAGAATGGCGCAGAACCGTCCACAGTCAAATTTAGGTGGTATTACGGGAAATAGACCAATGCATCCTGGCTCTGCTGGACTTTCAATATTGGGCTCTCTTAACCGAGCTAATATCAATCCAATGCAGCGACCAGGAATGGGTCCAATGGCTCCACCAAAGCTAATGACAGGTGTGAATCTTTACATGAACC
The DNA here is from genome assembly GCA_039654485.1 of Withania somnifera. Taxonomy (NCBI): domain Eukaryota; kingdom Viridiplantae; phylum Streptophyta; class Magnoliopsida; order Solanales; family Solanaceae; genus Withania; species Withania somnifera. The sequence goes on from JBDJHY010000097.1 coordinate 9,719,974, forward strand.
CGCAGCAGCAGCAGCAGCAGCAGCAGCAGCAGATGCAGTTACAGCAGCAACAAATGCAGCAACAACTTATACAACAGCAGCAGCAAGTGCAGCAACAGCAGCAAGAGACAGCTTCATCTTTACAGGCTGTAGTTTCACCTCCTCCAGTGGGCTCGCCTTCAAATCTGGCAATCCCGCAACAAATGAACCAAAGTTCCCAGCAGCCACAGCAGCAGCAGCAACAACAACATCAACAGGCCAGCCCACAGCAAATGAGCCAGCGAACTCCGCTCAGCCCACAGCTGAGTTCAGGGGCTATCCATCCTATGAGTACTGGTAATCCAGAAGCATGCCCAGCAAGCCCTCAGCTGAGTTCACAAACCTTGGGGTCAGTAGGTAGTATAACCAATTCTCCAATGGAGCTACAAGGCGTGAACAAGAGTAATTCCATCAATAATGCCTAATTGAGATGGAAGCTTCAGCCCCTTGAAACCGTAAGGTGTTGATATATCACCCTGCCATGTCTATGTATACTTCTGGTCATGTTACCGTGAAGATGAAACAAAAGGTGCCTCTGGCCTGCGTTGGTTGATCAAATGTCTTTGAAGGTTGTGGAACATGTATTGTCTGGTTTATCAAAACCCAAAAGGAAACTAGAAAGGATTGGGACATGATTTGCAAATTATTATTCTTTTTGCTTGGGAGGGTGGAGAGGCTGCTTTTAATTTCCCGAGTGTGTTGAATGTCGATTTGTGATAAGCTGGTAGAGCAACTATTATTCTAGGTTTATTAATATGTTTTGGGTATTTTATGCGTTCTAATTAACTTGGCAGGATATGCTGTGATCAACTTACTGTAGTTCAATATGGTCCTTGGTAGCAGAGTATAATTCATATCATAACTAGTGATATAAAGGATTTACTTGAGTCTTTGGATGAAGGGATGACATAGTTGTAAACCTCTTGGTTGATAAACGTGTAAATGAGTACAATGTTTATGTGTATATATAGTTTCTTATGTTTGCGAAATTGCTTCTGACTTTATTTCGTAAATTTTAGTAGTAATCGAGTCTTGTCTTTCTTTTTGCTCCTAAAATCCCATCAATTTCTCCGTCGAACCCTAGGGACCAAAATTTGTCCCAAGTTGGAACCGGTTTCACCTCGTTGAGAAAGAATTAAGAACAATTCTCAAGGTATCTAAATTGGTTGTAGCGTGGTGCTAATGTTGGTTGGCTTCAATTTACATCTGGGCAAATTTAGTATTTAGTAATGATTTGTCATAGTTAAAGAGTATTCTTACACTCGTCAATTTCTCAAGATTCATTTCCAAATTAGTTCGGAACTTCAATTTAGATTTAGAATTCAGACCTTCCCATTCGAGCTTCAGAGTTTGCTTTGCACATTGCAGTTAGGGAATCGAAAACAACTGAACAAAATCAAATAGTTTGTTCTTCCAAGTTTTTAATGAGCAATATTCCTGAGACAAAAGACTTGTCACCCCAGAAAAGGAACCAAAAATAGTGGATCCGGGGAGATCTCCCAAAGCTTTCTTTACTCGCTGCTCTTCCAGTTGAATGTTTAAATGTCTACAGAATCATGCTAGTACTTGCAACTATGCCCATAGTAGCATCTTCCGTGAGCATAAAACCAGCAAGGCTTCTTTTGTTCCTCACGCGGTCCTTGAAATGCACGCTTTGCAGCTCCGGCATTACACCAACCATTCCTTGCTTGCCAGTTCTCAGTTCTTTGTGAATGATATATGACCATGTTCTTGCAATGGACTTCTACTAGTATTACATCTGTTGTAACCTCCATTGCTATAGCCCCTCCACATTGGAATATTATGGACACTAGAGTTGTGCAACATTCTTGATGGACTATTATAATTGTTCGTGTTACCTCTATAGCTAGGGCCCCTCCACATTGGCATATGCGTATTTGAGTCATGCACTCTTAATAGGACTCTTTGAAGGATCAGAAGTGTAGCTTTCTCCAAAGCCTTGCTGCTCCCTGTAAGAACTTGGATCATCCAGGTACACATAAGTCAAAGGCTGCGTCTCATTAGCCCTTTCTTCTGGCCTATTTTCTCTAGGGAAGATATTTTCTGGTGTGCCATTTGTATAATTTCTGCATTCCTTTTGTTACATCTTTTTGGTCTCTATTCACCACTTCTACTTGCGACTGATCTTTCTTGTTTATGGAGTTCATTGAGAGCGAATGCAGCTGTTTCCATTTACTGTCCGCAGTGTTCTTTTGGTGTTGATGTGGCATCCTACCTTTACTCTCAGATACAGCTACTGTTTTCTTCTTGTAATCTGTGCTTACCCTGGGATATGTAGACAAACAGTTGAGAGAGTTCATGATATGTAGTATTTACTAAAATGATTCAATGTTCAACATCAAGTGAAGTTGGAATAGTTCATAAAGTTCATTCTACCCATCTGCTTCCTAGAATGACCAAAATTATCATGGTACCTGTTTTCCTTTCGCATCACTCGCATTTCCTTCTCTTGGACACGTGTGTCCCTGTTAGACCAAGCAACAGAACCTCTGGTATGCTTTTCTGATAAAATTTTCTGCCTTTCTGCTTCATCATCCCATTTCTTCAAACGCAATATAATCTTAATTAGCATATGCTGCAGGAATAGTAAGATCAAGTACTAGAAATTCTTAGTACCGTTCAGCAGACCAGTGGCAAAGTTTTAAGCTGTAGAGGTTTCTGCCCTTAATGAAGAGAGGGATGCAGTGTAGGCAACAATTTTCCCCTTTTACTCCACAATACATCAACCTGAACAATATCTTCTATAAAACAAACAAGAAGCAACAATGCAAAGAAGTGAAAATCCAATAGAAGCCAAATAAAAAGAAGAAAGGAAAGCAGAAACGGTTAAAGTCAAATAATTGCTGCTATCTACAAAGATAGTTGAAATTAACAACTTCCCATTCCTCTTCTTGTTTCCAACAGTTAAATCTAAATTGTCTGCTTTCAAGCTCACCGTAAAGGTATGTTGCTGCTTTTAAGCACCATAGCTCTCTTTCACAGCCCTGCTACTATTCTTGTTCCACAGGGAGGGCCAGTAGCACTCCTGGTTGCAATGCTGAACCTGATGAACCACAGTCATAAAACCTGCTAAGTAAATGCGTGTATACTGCTGTCCCAATAACGTCTAAGAGGGAACTAAAGAGCACTATACATGACATCTGTCACTAGCTTTTCACAGCCATTAGAAGTGCATAAACGAAGACCTAAAGATGCTTACTACCACTTATTAGAGTAACGAGCTTACATTTCATATACATTTTGTTCAAACATAACAACATCCCCAGTGCATGCATCTCCTGCATAATACAAAAAGTATAGATGAAAATGGCAATATCCAAAAAAATTCCAATTCATTACTGGAACCATGATAATAGATTACTCCAGGAACAAAAACGCAAGGTAAAAGCTGTGTTATCATAATCAAAATGAATTTTCAGCAGATGCATAAACTTTGCCTTGGTTATTCTCAAGGGGCTAATAATCATAAACGTTGGCTAAAATAAAACTGTCATCTACTTAAAACTTCTGTGATAGAGAGGTATAGCAGATACTCTATACCTTTGCAGTTCAACACAAAACTAGATGGGGGATGCTTCTCCTCTCCACGATCATCAAGGATACTGAAGTACAAAAGGCTTTAGGTATACAAGTTTTGATGATTAAAAAGCAAAGCTGACATTAGGAAATTACTCAGTGTGTTCCTTAATTCGCTTGAATAAGTGTGTCTTTGCTACCCGTCAATCTCGGAGCATGTTTCCTTAGGTAAATCTTACATTGCTCCACTTTCAATTTCTCAATCTGTCCAGATACCACCAAGTAAGCAGAGATCAATAAGTTTTCATATTATACAAATGAAAAAACAAAATGCTAAATAAGGATGTGCAAAAATTGGAAGACGATAGATAGAGACAAAGTTTAGAGCTAGAATATTGAAGAATTTTCCAGTTACCTCATTCTAAAGATTGTAATTTACTTGGAAAAACACTAGGTTGTTTGGTGCTATTATATACCAACGGAGACAAACTTTGAGGATAACCATGTCTATGCAAGGGGTGGTATCTTAATAAGAATGTGATGCAACCAATGAAATCCCTCCACTCTATAGTCTAAAATTCAAGACATGGGAATAAAGAAATCCAACCCAGTCAGTGGGTTCCGGCTACCTGATAGTTAGCCCAAAGAATAAAAACACAAAACTCGTCAAGATTGAACTGATCGGAACATTTTTAGGCCGCCATATCGACATGAAAAAAGAAGAAGAAATAAACGAACACCTTTGATTATCTTCTGAATAGTTTCATAACTTTCCTGATCTTTCCTCAATGCACTCTTCCAAAGCCTTAGAAACACTACGCTTACATTTCAAAACAACAAGAAAAATCAACGTCATGTTTCCTTTTCGAGGAATACATTTACAAATATAAAGCATTTTTTCTTTCTAAATTTACAAAATACCCTACATGATCAAAATAAATATTCAATAACAACAACAATATACCCAATGTAATCACACACAGAGTTTTTGGGAAGGTAGAGTTATTGTCTCGTAGATATAAAAAGGTTGTTTCCCAGCAATTTGAAAAAGGGAATACAAAGTACCAGTAAGGACAAGGAAATAATGTCTTATGATGAATCCGAAAGATCACCAATAATTTTATTATGAAATCTACCTTACGATCCTAGACAACAACGAAGATCCTTGAGTAAACACCTGCAAAACAAAGCTCAGGTAGTCCCCGGGTAGTTCTTCGATGCTTAAGTTAGCAAAGAGTTTTTAGGAGAGAATACCAATAATATTTTAGAGTAGTCTTTTGAGTGTACCTTTGTCTTTTCAATGTATGGGCTTTTATAAATGGTCATGTAACAACCACATTAGTGGACACTGTAAATGGGGAGTAACCACCTCAATGGTTATTGCCATTTTCTTTGTAACTGCCGTTGCCTCATTAGTGTGTAGGGCACAATCCCCTCAACGGTTGTCACCGTGTTAATGGTAGTTACTCTACATTTATTGTGCTATTAATAGTAATTATTAATGACTATTAATCCTTTGTTACTACCGTTATTCTACAATAGTTCTCCCTCCGGGAGTCGAAGTGTGTGTTTACGCCATTCGACTTAAATCGTAGAGTCAGGATGAATTGGGTTTTTCTAAGGTCTGTCCCCAAGATCATTTATAAAACCATGACGCTTTGACGGTGTATAATGATTCACCTTAGCTGGTCTTCCGAGGTCAATATTAAAATTATGGGCTTGCTGAAATAGCATATGCCGAAGTGAACGGCGCCTGTGCTTACTGTTATATCAACCATCTTGTGGCTGAGGTACCTGGACCAAAGTGGTATTATCCGAGGTCGTATGACCCTTGCTTTTAAGCGAGGAGTTTTTGTTCTTGCCTTACAAACCCTAGCTTAGCTAAAGTAAGCGTGTTACTTCGGGTATCTTTTGAGAAAATAATATGTGAGGGAACTTTTTTATATTGTGTGGT
>JBDJHY010000097.1:9787438-9800961 GCA_039654485.1 Withania somnifera
CCTTCTTGGGCTTCAATTGTTGGTATTTTGCAAGCCCAAATGTTGTAAATTATCCCTTGGGCCTTGTACATTGTTTCTCATACAACCCACTTCTTCATCATAGCTTGTAAAACCTTCAATTCCTTAGTTTAGCTTCTTGTAAAGGGTCTCGAAGCTTGTGTGCCTTCCATGCTTGTATCACATTGAATTTGTGTAATTGGTTCTAGTAGTTTGTGTGTCATTGACACCACTTTGTCTTGTTTCACCCATTGTTGAGCTTCAAGCTTAGATCCTTCTCACAACAGTAAGCAGTGAAATTTGGAAAATCTTCAGAACACAGTTAATCCAACTGTAGTTGTGATACCATGTAGTAAAATAAAGTAAGAGAAGGATTCTTGAAGTCTTGAGTTTCAAGATTCGTTGTTCAATCAAGACAATAATAATAATAATAATAATAATATAATAATAATAATAAAAAAAATAATAATAATACTAATACTAATACTAATATAGTAATACTAATAATAATAAGAGGAGGAGGAGGAAACATAAGATATGAACTAAAATCAAAATTTTCCTTGGAGGAGAATTAGTATCAGAAAGAGAATGCAATAGCAAGAAGAAGAAGAAACATAAGATATGAACCAAAAAATTCATAAAACTATTCTACAATAATAAAATCAAATTTTTCCTTGGAGGAGAATTAGTATCAGAAAGAGAATGCAATCGCATTGATAAAACAAAAAATCTGGCTCGGTTAAGGCATAACCGCTATTGCACATATTAAAATGTTAAGATAATTAAATTAACTATATAAAATATGTCATTTATTTTTTAATTATAACATCAATCTCTAGTAGAAAATATCTAAGGCTTTACGATTTATTAAAATAAATATAAATAATTAATATAAATAGTATATTTTATACTATTAGCTTAATTTCTATAAACGAATAACAATATATACAAGAATATTTTCAAATTTGAACAAAAAACTATCTAATAAAAATATTTTATCAAAAGCTAAATAAAATGATTGAAATATTTAAATAAAATATTCAAATAAATCTATTAGGCACATAGCTTCTTTTGTGACCTTTTTCCCCCAAATAGGAAAAACGGGATACTGTTAAATTAAATGTGGGGTTGCAGTCTTGCAGAAGAAGTCACATAAATTTCAATAAAGGGTCGAAAGCTCCACTTCATCCATCAAGCTGAAGACCATTGCTAATTAATATCTTCAATTTCAATTCCCATTTTCACTGCTCCATCTTCGGTAATTTCTCCTCTATTTTTAGGTTCACATCGATTTTTCAATTATGTATTTTACATTCATATGTTCTTTTTTATTACTTTACGAATTTGATTTTCTACGTTGCCACTGGAGAATAATGTACGTTAATTGCGGGTTATTTGCTAGGTGATTCTTCCCTACCCTTAGTGTGGACAGAGTTACTTTGTTGCTAGTGGGAGGTGAGAGGTATTGCATGAAATTAGTTGAGTTGAGTTGAGGTGCGCAAAAGTTGGCCTAGACACCATATATATAACAAAAAAAAAAGGGAAAATGGATTGATAATTTATAATTCAGTTGTCTTCAAGAGAAATTCCTTTGTTATACTTGCCCTGGACTGTGGAATTCTTTTCTTTTTTGAGACATTAGTATGTGATTGTTGAGAATTGGGCCTATTTGGGACCTGAATATGCAACATTAGCTCAAAAAGAATTAAAATAGAAGGTGTGATCTAGTGGTCAATGCATTGACAGGGTCGAGAATCATGAGATTTTTGGTTCAAATTTCAGAAGATGCTAAAAACACAAGGAGGACACTGTTAGCTGGTTGGTAACTATTGTTGGTGGGAGGTGACAGGTCTGTCAGGAAATTAGTTGAGGTGCACAAAAGTTGGTCTAGACACCATAATTGTCAAAAAGAAAAAGAACATTAAGATAGACACGAATGCAAGATTTTGAACCATTATCTTCACATTCCAGTGTGGCAAAAACCACGCGTCTTAATTGTGTTAACCTTATCTAAAGAAAAAGAATACATATCTTCTTAGGTCGGTAGATGGTTAGCAATAGTGAACAACCGAGAGAATAGAGTTAGCTTGTACAGTGTGAGTCTGAGTGCTTGCTGTACTTTCTAGAAACTGTTACTTTCTTTGCTTTGATACCCGTGAGAGTTGTTAACCATACAGATTGGAAGCACATTGATATTTCTATTGCCAAAGTATAATGGATCATTCTGTTTCTGGTTTTGGGGTCGATTGCGGTCTAGCAAATATATAACAATATTTTATTCTTGTATCCTAGTTGCTTTCTTTTGCTTTTATAAAATTAATTAGTAAGGCTGTTGAACTAGTCTAAAATATGGAAAGGGGCCATATACTCTTGTACCATACGGAATGATTTAAATATACTATATCCAGCTATGACCTGATGTGAAATGGACTTGGGAATTCAAAGTAACTGAAGATGGATTTTTCTATCCCACATGAACAATTATGAAAAGCAATAAAAGGGTATGAAGATAGAAACTTGTTGGGATAAGAGCATCCAAGGGTGCGTCTTAGCGGTTCGATGAAATAGGTTTAGCAAAATGGCTCTCTGGTTCAATTCCTAACAGAGACAACACTAGGTGATTTCTTTCCATTTGTTCTAGCCTTGGTTGACAGAGTTACCCGATACCTGTTGCAGATGGGAGGTGACAAGTATCTTGTGGAATTAGGCGAATTGCACGCAAGCTAGTTTGGACACCACAATTATAAAAAAATAAAATTGTTGGGATAAACCCTCACCTAAGTAACTAATTACCTAGACATGTAAATGCAACCAATAATCTTTAATCTAGAATAGAAAGAAAAGATTAATTTGAAATGCTGAAATGCAATCAGTTAACTCAAAGAAACAATGAAGAGAATCGAGGACTAATTATTTTAATATTCAAATACGAGGTATAATCCAAAAGGAGAATAGAAAGAATTCATACATGAACTACCTTACATGAGGCAATCCAAGAGATATTCATTATAGAGATGAAGGATAAACCCACAACTCAAAAGATTATTCTGTCTTCATATTTCAAAGGTAGCTAACTGGACTAAAAACCCTAAAGGTCTATTTATACTAGCTATTACAAAGAGCCCAGACAAATACCCTTTTAGGCTTAAAATTTAGCACTACACTTGGTCTTTTTCTTTTAAATACCCACATAAGCATATTATGGGTCTTAAATCATCTATCCATGCACTCCTGTAGCATTCCATATACTTTATGTCAATTTGGAAGCGTCCATTATAGTAGTGTCTCCCATGCATACATCATAACCTACCCTTATACTTTTGGGCCCTATGTTGCTCAGTCTCTTCAAAAATGTCAACGGGCGCGTGTTTGATTCTCCAGAAGTAATGTATTTTTGAAGAATCCGACACAGGTGCAGCATCGTGAAGAGTCTGCACAACTTAGCTTTTCACACTAATTTGGCACTAATTTAGACCGAGAGACACGTCGAAAACTCAAAAGCACCAATTTTAGGTACGCATGTTCACTTTACAAGCTCATACCCGACCTGATCATTTACTTAATTTATTTTTCTCATTTCCACCCAACCTCCATAATGGAAACCCTCTTCTTTCTCACTCCATTCTACCATTTCTTTTCATTCTACCAATATTCTCATGTGTAACAGGATTACTATCAAGGTTCCCATCTTTTAATTAAGGTTCATTTTTCAATGAGAAATTCTCCAATTCTTTTAGGTTAACACTCAAATGAAGGTGGTGTAATGATAATTATGTGAGCCCAGCATTCCTTTGGAAGTTCAATCATGTAAAATTGTATTGCTATCATTTTACTTTGGTGAGTTACTGGTTTACCTTTTCAGACTTGCTTGAATTTGAGTAGTATATGCTGCAGTATTTGAAGCTTTTTTCTTCAGAAAGTAACTGCTGGGAATGTGTGGTTGATGGTGTAACGTGGCGCTATTTCGTCATCTTTGATCAGCCCAAATTAGTTATTGTGATTTATTAGCTCAGTAACTGTGGATTAAAAATTTCCAAGTTAAGAGAAAACGAATTAACGTGTAAGAGAATTAATGCAAAGTAAATGAACACAATCAGTGATATAATATACAAAAATTGTTGGAAACTAGTAACCAATCTGATTCCTTGAAGTGTTTCACTAGTTTTGATGAATTATAGATGCGCGATGTTGTAGAAGAAAGGGGAAATGCAAGAATAAAAGAGTTGTGTTTCATTTAAGCTCTATGTAAATGATTACCGTTACTTCATTTTTTTTTCCTGCGGATTATTGTTAGGGAAGAAAATAATGAAAGGAAAATAGGAAATGGTAGAACAAAGAGAGAAAGAAGAGGGTTCCATTGATGGAGGTTGGAAGGAAAAGAGAAGTGAAAATAAATGACTTAAACGGTTTGGTGTCAGGTATGAGTTTGTAAAGTGAACCAGGTATTTAATTAGGGATAGGTAAATTGCTTCTATGCTTTCCATGTGCCCCTCTGTCTAAATTTGTGGCAAAATATAACTGTAGGGACAGATACTTAAATGGAGGATGTTTGTATACTATTTCGAATAGTACAGGAGTATATTTGACCCTTTTCCAAATAAAATATTGTGAACAACTAAATAATTGGTCCTCAGGTAGTTTGAAAGACTTAGTTCACCATAATGTCATGTGTGATAATAGATTGGCTTTGTACTTATTCACATGCAACAGATTTTTTATTATGAGTAGAAAAGATGGACTTCTGCAGCTAAGCTGTAGAGTGGCTACAATTATATTTTATAGCTTGCCATTTGCCGATGGTTCTATGTTCACATGTTTATCCTCATATATGTATGGTTTGAGACATATTCTGTAAACTTCTGCCACTATGATGATCGAATAGCTGGTTTATTACATTTGTTTATGTTCTATTCAAGTATGTCTAGATATTTTCCCTTGGGTGCTAAAAGGGAAGGGAACTGAAAGATGTTGATCCCTCTTATTAAGAATACAGACAGACCTCTCTGCAGATAGCTAATTTCTATTCCAAAATTAATTTTATTGTAAACAAACCTCTATCTCAAGGAAAAAAGAAAAAGTTCTCTCTGCTTCACCTGGACGATTACCTGTTGAATTTTATTGGGCAGAGGATTAGCAGCGCACATCACCCAAATTTTTGAGATTACAGCCTTTTGTCCTTTGGGATGTTGATTTTTGGGAAGCTTAGAGGTGCCTTAGAAATCTATTGATGTCCCCTTTAACTTCTGAACATTCACGTTAATTCTTCTGTACATAATTCCTTCTCCCCTTCAGTTGCTGGTTTCACCATTGTATCTAAGGGTTTGTTCTTGTGGAATTGATGACCATGCTTAGCTGGAATATAGAAACAGAAAGTATGTAGTTAATGAATTTACCCTCTATCTTTATGTTTTTTTGCCGATTGCTATTTACTTAATTTTCTTTGGCCAATTTATAAATCTCATATACCTACACTCTTATTGGTTTTTTTCTCAATTTAAAATTTATGCATTTATTCAAAATCTCTTATCTTTACATGTGGCAGCATTTCCTGGCAGTCAAGAGAATAAATGAAACTCCAAGGATCATCCTGCAGTTTCCTCGCATTTTGAAGCTTAGACATGGCAGAAAAGGCATGTGTAAAGAGACTCCAGAAGGAATATAGAGCACTTTGCAAAGTATGTGTCTATGTTCCCTCAGTGAATTTTTTATACATAAATTTGTTTATTACAAGACGGCTTCCTTTACTTCCCATGAAAATCTCCTACTTAAGGTGCAGGTTAACCACACTGAATCTTACATATTATGTTGTTAATTTAGTTGAAGTTCTTTGCTTTTGTCCACCTGATTGCCAGAGGTGAAAACATGGCGCTTGTATTATTATTTCCTATACAACTAGGACCTATGTTTTATTTCCGTAGACTTATTGGTATCGGACAACAACTCCTGTTCCTTCGTCAATTAAACTCTACTTCGTGATGCGTTTTTGTACACTTATACTCTGATCTGAATTCTCTGAAAGTGATGAAGCTTGTGTTATTGCAGGAACCCGTCTCCCATGTTGTGGCCTGTCCTTCTCCAAATGATATTCTTGAGTGGCGTAAGTCCCTAACTTGTTCTCTCTACCTGTATTTTTCAATATATTTAGTAGAACATATAGGTTTCAGGAACTTTTTTCAGTTGTTTTTTTTTTTTTTTATTAAAATAAGCAGACTGTTTTATTCCGTTCCTGTTGAACACCTCTGCATGAATCTTTTTTTCTCTTGTTTGTGTGCGTACTTTTAAATACACTATTGTAAGACTGTCATAAGGAATGAAATTGACACAATTAACCTAAACGCATGGCTGATAATGCTTTCACAGAAATGCCATTGAATTATATAATCTGATGCTCTTCTTCTAGTACATATATTCTACTAGGTTTGCTTGCCAGTATGCTATAATTTTAGCTTCTTTTCATCAAATAACTCATTACATCTTTGTTTTGCTTTTCCTAATCTTCTTACTTTCATCTATATCTCATGTCCAGATTATGTTTTAGAGGGGAGTGAAGGAACACCCTTTGCAGGTTTCTACTTTCTCTAACTTTGATATTTATTTTGGCTATGCACTATTACCGTAATGTGATGCGCACCTTCTTCGCAAACCTTATCCTTTGGCTATCTTTTATCACTTTTGAATTCTTTGTCGTTTTTCTCTGAGTTAGTCTTTCTCTTTTGGTTGTTGTTTGTGAAATGTCGCCAACTCCAATAATAAGGTGGATTTTATTATGGTAAGATCAAGTTTCCCCCGGAATATCCATTTAAACCTCCAGGAATCAGGTAATCTATATGCAGATCAGTTTGATTATCCAGACTTGTTTCTACCCTGTGAGCAGTGTGTCTCTATAAGGTTTTTCTGTTTGTTTTCTCAAATCATATCAATTATGTTTGCTTTATCTGTAGCATGGTTACTCCAAATGGAAGATTTATGCCTCAAAAGAAGATCTGTTTATCTATGAGCGACTGTAAGTTTTTATCGAGTGCATTATAATTACAGTTATCTGTTGTTTTTAACATTTCGGTGTTCTCGATTGCGTTTTTCCAGTTCACCCAGAGAGCTGGAACCCTATGTGGTCTGCGTCAAGGTAATAATTTGCAATATACTTATCAAAGAGAAAAAGGTATGGTGATTTATCTAGCAATAGTTACTTTAGGGCTTTCTTGGAACAAGGCAAGTTTAATCAGTATTATAATTAAAATATGTGCTTCACATCTTGTTTCTTAAATAAAAAATGTGTTTTCTTCATTTATCAAATTTGGTTTCAGCATTCAAAAGATAAAGTAGTTAAAAGTTAAGAAATAAAAACCTTTGGTTTTCAGAACCACCACTTCCCCTTCCTCCACCTCAACACCCGCTCAATGCTACTCATAAAAGCCCCCAACCAGGAATCCCCTCCACCCCGTAGTTCTCCTCTTTCTCAGTCAAATTGTCGGGAAATCTTTATTTCGCCTACAAACTTGTTTCCCCTTTCTTTTGTATAACAAAAATGCGATATGAAATATTCTTCTGATTACTCTTCAAAAATATAGTAAACCTGTTTTTCTTTGTTTTCCAATAAAGTTTCTTTCTTCATTTGGACTGATCTCCCTCTACTTTCTGTGCAGCATACTCACTGGATTGCTTTCGTTTATGGTAAGCTTCCACAACTCATGCTATGCAAAGGAGCCGCATTCCGTTTCATCACTGATTTATTTTCTGGGTTATGCTTTTTCTTTTAGTTAATGTTCATTTCTATCTTGTGTATGACAGTTAGGCTCTTCTGTTTTTACGCACCCAAGCACACTAAAAAAACTAGGGTCCTTATTTTGAACTCACCAGGTATAGGTTGAAATTAATCCAAAATCATCCCACTACACCAGGACCTATTTGACACAGCATAAAGCCACCTTAGATTGATGCAAAGACGAGGAGGGAGCTTCCTTGAACTCTTCCGGTATTGCCCTTTGCCTGCCTAGTAAACTGCACTTAACCCTCCCAGTCCCAGTTACCCACCCTATCTGTGAGGATGCCTTTCCTTTTTGTATCTTTCAAAATGGTTACAGCCTCTTGATACTGTCACTCAAGCATTCTTACTGTCTGTCCAACCAGACCCAACCTCTCTCTCTCTCTCTCTCTCTCTCTCGGTCGCTCGCGTGAGCACACACATGTAGAGAGAGAGAGAGAGATGTGAAGATATGCTGTGGCGAATTAAGTTGTATCTTCGTTCTGTAATTGTATAATAGTATGTTGAGAAACTAACAAAGGAATGCTTAGTCCCTCTTTGTGGAGATTTCCATTAGGCCTGTATTATCAAATTGCTATCTTGAGAACCATGGATTACTAACTCCATGAGATAATATTCCTTTCTGTGATTCCTCAGTTTAGAATCTCTTTTTGCTTCCCAATCATTCATTTGCATTAGCGGCAACTTTTATGTCTCCCATCCTGCAGATGGACACCAGTCCTACCACAGGCAGTGTGACAACAACAGTTGCTGAGAAACAGAAGCTTGCTAGGGCTTCTCTTGCTTTCAATTGTAAAAAGTGAGTCAACTACGAGTTCGGTGCTGCATACGTTGTATTTGTTTCAGATAATTGTCTTATGCTGTATAGGTCCTGCTGTGCAAGATCTGTTACATGAGACTCGATCTACTATTTTCACAATATTCTCAATTGTTTTAACAGTGCACCATCATCTGATCCCAGTTAACTTATATTGTTTATGACAGCCCTACCTTTAGAAAATTGTTTCCAGAATATGTGGAGAAGTACAAAGAGCAGAAGCTCCTGCTGCACCCTGTTCAGGAGCAGGCGTCATCCATGCCAATTCAAGCGAAAAATTCCGCACCTTTGTTGGATGATCTGAATAGAGTAGAACCTCATAAAGATATGAATAACCAACGGAGGACATCTTTGCTGACTTGGTTGTTGCTGTTGCTAGTATCAACTTTTGGTGTGTAATGGCTCTGCCGCTACTTCAACTTTGATGGTGAGTTCCATCAATCAGGAACTTACTGTTCTGCATCACTGTAGAACAAAGCATCCGAAATCTGTGGTGGTGAAATACTTACATGGGTAATTACTGATAAGTGCAAAATGTTCTAGGGTTTTCATGTCTCTGGGAGTCTTGGGAACGTATAGGAATGGCTCCAGTGGAGATCAAACATATCTCTTAGTCTAGCTGATTGGTGTTCCTTTTCTAGTGTCGGAAGTCAGCTACAAATATGAAATTCTGAGTTGTAATGCTGAAGGGCACAAGAGATGCAAATGGTGTCTGTTTGTAGTTCGTTTCACCTTTTCTGTTTGGAAAATAGTTTTTGTTTTCGTTATCTTTTTTTGACGGCTGGAGCCAGGACATATATTTGTAATGTGGTTGGTTCTCGTCCGCTTTGCAGGAACGGAGTCAACTAATCCAGGTTAAAAACAAAGCATGAAGTGCAGTGCATATTTGTACCACTACGTTGACTATTTTTGAACCTGAACTAGGTAAAGGTATTGGAGGCATCCGTTGTTCAATGCTTGAAAAGAATCTAGGGCCACTTCCTTTACATCAACATCTGGTAAATCAAATTTCACATTGGTTAGCATCTCCATTAAACAGTCGATGTGGCAGTTCTCTATTTGTAGCAAGCAATCTCATTTTCTGCATTTTGACAGCTTTGAAGTAATTTTCAACCGTCAACAAGTGTAAGGCTAATGCATTATGCATACGCTGATTTGCTAAACATGGTCTAACTAACCTCACCACCTTAGGTTGGATTACTTCTGCAACAATCTCATCCTAAAACAAACTTATAGGTAAAATGGATACCAAACCAATAAATGCATGATACATTTTCTTTCTTGTTTGGAGAAAGGAGTGGAAACTGCCGTTCTAACTCTTCTCGGGGATTCCATCCACAAACGCCGTTGCAAAGACAAACAACACATAATATATGTATTTTTAGACCAATCCGACGTGATCTTAAAATTTTGGGGGTTGACACTCTTGACAGCCTTCAGTTAAAACTTCCATTGCATAAATTTAGAAGGTGATTGCCCCAACAGACCAAACTCATAAGAAGAATACGTTGAAAAAGGTGAAACTTTGATCATATCATTGTCGCAGCCATAAAATAGATGAAAAGGGAGTTGAAAGAGTCGTCATCAAATTAACTGAAATACTCTTCTCTAAAAGATGATTGATTGCTTCGTTCTCAAACAGAGATGCCCACTGCATTGTTGTTTACACATATACAAATATATTCACTTCCTATAAGCAGACTTTACATCTGCATCAAAAATAAAAAGAAACGTTGAACATAGAAATAAGAGTGCTGGAGATACCATTCATCTCCAAATTCTGCAGCAAACATAAAAAGATACCGAAGCCAATATCATGCTATATGAGATGATTTTTCAAATGGTCAGCCCACTTTCATTGTTTGAAAAATTGGAACCAAGAAAGAAAGGTGACATTCTGAGCTAATAAGGGTGACTATTCGAGAAATCAACCCAATAGTAATCCCGTAAATTCAATATTATATGTGCCCTCTGCCTCCTTGTTCTACATCTACAATTCTTCGACTAGAAGGATTAGGCCCTCCTATCTCTACTCAAGAGTCTTTTCAAAGACCTCAATCTCGTAGGTGTTGGAGATTTATGTTCTTCTTCTACTACTATTTCATTGGTCTATCTTGGAATATCTATTACTAATGAAACACTCGGCCTATCAGTTGTAGAGGCTGATGACGATGATGGTGGTGATGGAGGACAAGGTAAAGATTCCTCAAAATTTGGACTCAATGTGCTCACTTGAGTCTCATTTCCCCAAAACAGCACATTAGTTGGGAAATTTGGCCCCTCTACAGATGCTGATTCCTCTTCTTCTAGTGGTGTTCTAAGTAGGATTTCCACAGTTGATTCCTGTGACACTGGATTTCTACAAAGAGGACAAGTAGAATGAGATTGAAACCACATGTCAATGCAATCCACATGAAACCCATGATTGCATTTTGGCAAGAGTCTTGCTTTTTCACCCTCAGAGACATCACAAAGACAAACAGCACATTCCCATCCCTCTTTGAAATCTTTGGGATTGAATAAAACAACAGGAATTGTTTTAACAAGAGAAGCATCAAGACCCCTAGGGAGAGCCGATGTAACATGATGACCTTGAGAAAAGTTGAAGCGGCGCCGCCTCCCGCCTTCAGCTTGACGGTGGCGGTTCCAAAACCATTTTGAGTAAAGATGGAGAAAGAAGAGTAGAAGAAAGAAAAGTATGAGTGACACGACAAGTATTTCCCCAGTGAGCTCCATCAGGAGTGTAGGAAGAAAATGACACTGACAGTAGAAGGGATATTATTAAGGAAATAGGAGAGTCACCAACCATGGACGTCTTGAAGCTAGCTTCTAACATCATCGTACCATCGCTTTCAAATGTTGTTTTACAGAAATAGTGATATTTTGAAATTTGTTATATATAAGTCTAATATAAAGTAAATTATTGTATCAGGGGAATTGTTGTGTTATTAATGGAGAATGAATTTGTGTATCACTAGTTTCGACCAAATTCAGATCAACGATAAATAACGAATTTTAAAAATTATTATATTAAGATGAATTTCAAAAACTTTCTCTGCTATATACATTTGCCTAATTAGGGAATTATTCCTTTTGTTTGGGGTTTTTTACCCCATGTCTGTTTTAAGATTTTCACTAATTAATATTAAGAAAACTATGTTAATAAAAATTCAATATTTCATCTCCGAGACTAGGCTTGAATATTAACAACTTGCGATGAAAATGATTTTGATATTAAATTTATTCTATATTTTAAAATGAATTATACTTAATTAATGAATGAATAGTGAAGTTTGAAGATTCCACGCCCACAATCATGAATTGACTATTCAAAAAAACTTAATCCATCAACAAAATATTCATCAAATGATCTCTTATGATTATAAATTAATTTTTTTGTGTAATGAAGATATTTTTTATATAGAAAAAACATAAAACAAAAGATAAGTTTGTGAATAGCTACAAAATATGAGTCATTTACTGTATGTAAAAAAGGGTAATATTACTGTTTTAAGAAATCAAACAGTCCAGTTTTTTTTTTTTCTTTAAAGAATTCTTTATGTGTATTTTAAGTTATATTGCAATTCTCAATATGTAATTATATTTTAAATATATTATTTCAGTTGGAATTATGGAGTCTTCTAGCAAAGAAATACTGTGTTACATGAACCTCATAAATTCCTTTTTGACAAAATGTCACAGAGTTTGAACTAAATCTGTCCAGGGCCGGGCTGGTCAGGTTCGGTAAAAAAAAATTGGGTCTGTTCGGATTCCGGTCAGGTCTAGATTGGCCTATTTTGGGACGGTTCAAATTGGGTTGAAATACTTGATTCGGACCGGTCCGATTCAGGGGAACAGTGTCTGATAAGATCAATTATGAACAAGGATTTCATTTTAAAAAAAAAAAACATATTTAATTAATACAAATATATATGTATATAATTTAAAATTAATATCAGTATACAAGAGTTATTAATAATATTTACATATATACTAAAAATATATACTATCTACTAACGGTATATACTAAATATACTAACGGTATATATTATATACTAACGATATATATATATATATATATATATATACTATATACTATATATACAAAAATATACTACATATATACACTATAGGATATATTAAATATATTAAGAATATATATTAACGATATAAACTATATATTAACGATATATACAAAATCTACTACATATATACACTGTATATTAAAGATATCTAAATATTATATACAAAAGATATATACATCTAAGAATATATATACTATATGTACAAAATATACTACATATATACACTATAGACTAAAGATATATTAAGAATATTAAGAATATAGATTAACGATATAGACTAAAGCTATATTAAAAAAAATTAAACATTTGGCCCGGTCCGGATTGGTGGACCGGTCAAGAATGTTCAAACCGGACTGGACGGTCCGATTACTATACCAGTTCGGTTCAATTTCCTCCGAGCTAAACCAATCCAGTATTACTTGGGCCGGATTACCTAATCAACCTTACCCGTTGAACAAGTTTAGTTTGAACATCATCTTGACCAAAGGGAGAAGAGAATTAGTAGCTGTTTGTTAGGAATAAAATTAAAGGTGGGGAATCCCAATCCCCAAATATTAATTTACAAATTCTTGTGTAATATGTTCATCAATTTCTCTATCATTTTTTTAACTTTAATTTTGATCACAAAAGAATATGGCTTAGCGAATGAGACTCATCAAATAAAAAACCACAAACACATCTGATTTTGACTTGATTCACAACATAGTACCTTCTTTTAAGTGCCACTGCACCACACGAAAGCTTGTTGTTGTTATTGTTGAATAAGCCATTCATACATCGAGGAGTTATTCTTTCTCAATAAGAGTCCAGTGACATTTCTTTGTCTAAAAATTGTTGATATATAGGTTTTTTAAATTTATAT
>JBDJHY010000097.1:9882121-9892495 GCA_039654485.1 Withania somnifera
AATGATGATCAAATCCTGAAGGAGTTATACAACTTGAATACAAAGCAGACCAGGGTGTTCCTTGTGCACTTGCAGCCATATCTTGCCTCACGCCTATTTCTCAAGGCCAAAGAAGCGGGGATGATGAGCAGTGGATATGCATGGATCATCACAGATGTGCTAACAAGTCTTCTGGACTCTGTAGATCAGTCAGTAATTGAGTCATCAATGCAAGGTGTTCTTGGTATAAAACCTTATATTCCAAGATCAAATGAGCTTAAAAATTTCACGAGCAGGTGGAGAAAGAGATTCCATCAAGAATATCCAGACATGGATCCAGTTGAACTCAATGTTTTGGGGCTATGGGCATATGATAGCATCACTGCTTTAGCAAAAGCAGTAGCGGAAGTGGGCACTACTGTTATCCCCAAATTCAAGAAACCAGACACTAGAGAGAATTTAACGGACTTGGATGCACTTGGAACCTCAGAATTGGGATCTCTGCTCCGTGACTCTCTGCAAAACACAAAGTTAAAATCAGGACTAAGTGGTGAATTCCATATCATTGATGGGGAATTGCAGCTATTCCCATACGAGATTGTGAATATAAATGGGAAAAGAGAGAGAAGCATTGGATTCTGGACAGACAAGGGTGGCATTTCGTATAAACTGAAGATGAATGGTAAAACAGCTAAGAGTATTAATGAGCAACTAGGGGCCATCATTTGGCCCGGTGAATCGACTATAGCTCCGAGAGGCTGGGAAATACCCACAAGTGGGAAGAAGTTAAGGGTTGGGGTCCCTGTCAAAGGAGGGCTGGAGCAATTCATTAAAGTGGAAATAGATGCTAAAACTCAAGCAGTAACTGCAACTGGTTTCAGTCCAGATCTCTTCAAAGAAGTCATCCAATCTTTGCCGTATGCTGTTCCTTACGAATTTATTCCATTTCCAATAGCCCATAGCCCCACTTCTCAAGACTATGATGATCTTGTTTACAAGATCTCTTCGAAGGTAATATCAAATCCATTTTTGAATTAACCTCTTTGGCGGAATACCTTACATGTTCCTTTTTGGGACTTCCATCTCTACTTTCTGCATCGACTGAGAACAACCATAGATACTAAAATAATCGTTGTTTGTTTGAACCAGGAATATGATGCAGTTGTAGGTGATGTGACGATTTTGGCGTACCGATCCAAGTATGTGGATTTCACATTACCATTTTCAGAGTCGGGTATTTCTGTTGTTGTGCCGGTAAGGGATGATAATAGGAAGAATGCTTGGATTTTCTTGAAACCTCTAAAGAGCGAGCTTTGGATAACTACTGGAGCATTCTTCATCTTCATTGGTTTCGTGGTTTGGGTACTCGAACATCGTGTAAACGAAGAGTTTCGAGGATCCAAACACAAGCAAGTTGGGATGATATTCTGGTTTTCCTTCTCAACTCTCGTTTTTGCTCATAGTAAGTCTCTAAAGCGAAGCAAATTATATGCAAAAGCCTTAGGATTTATCCTTGTTTATCAATAAATCATATATATGGCTGGTCTTTTCAGGAGAGAGGGTAAAAAGTAACTTTACCAGATTTGTGCTGATTGTGTGGGTTTTCGTGGTTCTGGTGCTGACATCAAGTTATACAGCCAACTTAACATCTATGTTAACAGTGCAACAGCTTCAACCTACTATAACAGACCTCAATGATCTCATCAAGAATGGAGAATATGTAGGGTATCAAAAAGGTTCCTTTGTCAAAGACGTCTTGAAGCACATGAAATTTGACAGTTCGAAGTTCAGAAGTTTTAGTACATTGGAAGAGTATAATGATGCCCTCTCAAGAGGAAGTAAAAATGGAGGTGTAGGTGCAGTTGTTGATGAACTACCTTATCTCAGACTCTTCCTCAACAAGTACTGCAGGAAGTATGTTATGGTCGGTCCGACATACAAGGCTGCTGGCTTTGGATTCGTAAGATTGTTGCACTCTGCTGATGATTCAGCATGTGCTTACATTTGTTTAGAATGGTTTATGGTTTACTCAATGATCTAATCTTTTATTTTCCCTAACTTCTGGCAGGCATTTCCAAAAGGATCTCCTTTGGTACCTGACGTTTCAAGAGCAGTCTTGCAGGTGATGGAGGGAGACCTTATGAATAACATCATACAGAAATGGTTTGGGAATGAAACAGACTGTCGACAGATAGATATAGCATCTGATAGCCTCAGTCTAGACAGTTTTAAGGGCCTTTTCCTCATAGCTGGTGTATCAGCAGGTTCTGCTCTTCTCTTATTCTTCCTCATCTTCCTTTATCAGAATAGAGGAATCTTAGCCACGGATGATTCAGTAGGGCAAAAGCTTTCTGCGATAGCAAAAACCTTTGATGAAGAGAAAGACAACTCTAATTCCAAGTCAGAAAAGCCATCTGAAGGCAATGAAAGCCAAACGACTAGAGTGTCCTCAGCAAGTGAAGCTTCTCCTGAAATATTGTCCGACCTTCCTTTGCAAAGCCCAGATATCAGAATCTCCGATGGCCTAGGAGCATCACCTGCTGCTGAAGGTTTCTCTACAACGGAATCTGGAACTCCAGTTCATGAAACCATTACAGGGACAATTGAAGAGAGATGAGCTAGGTTTAAAGTAGTTAAACCAGATTATAATATGACTTTGTTGCTCTTGGCCATAATATTTGCATTAAGAGGCGGCTCTAGAAAGTTAGACTTGATAGATTTAACCTTAAACTTCTGACTATTGAATTCCTTCCACTTTTGTAATATGGGTTTTAAATTTAATATTTATCCGAAGTTAAATTTGTCACATATTTATTTTCGATAATTGTTTTTTTAACCGAGGGCTTATGGAAAACTACCTCTCTACCTTATAAAGATAGGGTAAGGTCTCCAGACTTCACTTGTAGGGTTTCTCTGGGTATGTTGTTGTTTATGTTCCCATGTTGAAATCAATGGGTTCAGTTATCAGAAATGGCATCTGCATCTGTTTTCTTCAAGGTTCTCGAGTGTGCAAATGAGATATTCCAGTGGAATAGGAAAAGAACATTACTATCAGTATTGTTGCACCAATTTAAGATGCACACATCCAACAAATGGAACTCTTAAAGGAAAAAACTCACTGAGAAAAGGAAACTCAAGAACAGCAGAGAGTCATAAAAAAGGACCAGATTGCGTTCTTTTGTATTTGAGAAAGGAATCCTGAGGGTTAATGTGATCGTTATTAAGTAACAGCAGGAGATGCACGCGCAGGGGCAGTTTGTTGGTTGGTTCAAGGATAGCAACTTCCGTTGATAGTACAACTTTAAGGATTGTGGCTGAATAAGTAAGATTTCTCTCCATGTTAACTAGTGTTATGAATTTAAATCCTACGTGATGTTTATTTTGAAAGAAATAAATTTTTAAAATGTCATAAAATCAAAACAAGTTCTCTTTTTTAATTTTGCAGAGAGAACTTAGAATTCAAATTAATCAAAATTTCAATATCAATATATAATTGTTATACACAAAATAGAAACTAAAGAAAACCTTCGTAAGAACACATGTGCAATTGCACATGTCCAAATACTACTATTATAATATGTACTTGCTGTCCATATGTCTGATTAGGAATAAATATGGAAAATAAATAATCTTTTATATAATAAATATTATAAATTATTTATTTTTATTAAAAATAAAAATAATAAATTAAATAATTTGAATGCATTTCAATCTAACTTTGTTTTCAAATTAAACGTCCCTGGTAGATATATACTCGATAACGGATAATTAAGGATACGATTGCCATCTTCTATTTTTGAGTGTTTTAGATACAAATATACTGTTTTTCTTTGAAAATTATGACCAAATCTTATGTACTTTGGCATTTGTGATCATCATTAACCAACAGGACAGAAAAATATGGTCATTACCCATAAAATTAACCCAGAGCCATTACCAAAAGTAAAACAAACGACCCAGGTCCCAAAACAGCACCAACTATGTAATAATATTGCTATTTCATGTATTGTACTACATAAGTTGGGTGCAGGCAATCCACAGTTTCCACTTTCAGTTCATACTGAGTTATAAAAGAATGGCCCAACAGCTGCTCTGCCGTCCACCGCCTACAAGGATCCCTTTGCAAACAACACCCTATGAAGTCCCTGAACTCCGGTGAAGCCGTACACGGTGCCTCCGGCGGCTTCGACAAACAAATGGCACATAGAACACTCCACCAGTTCTCAACAAAGAACGGAAATCTCCCCATGTAGAATTCCAAAATGCTTAATCCTCTGCATATCCATATTCATTATGCTGATTTTGATTTATTAAATCCGTGTTGATCCTCTCGGGACTCATGTAGCTGATATGTTTTACCGACAAATCCATCGTTTGCTCCAAAAATCTCGAAATTCCAAAATCAGCTATTTTCACTTCCCGCATAGAGTTGATTAACAAGTTACCGGGTTTGATATCTCTATGCACAATATTGCGGCTGTGGAGGTAGACAAGGCCGGAGAGTATCTGGCGGATTATATCAGAAAGGACAGCCTCGTCAGGGATATGGACCCCTTCTAGAGACCCTTTGTCCATAGACTCGAGAAGGATTTGGATTTTCCCATCATGATCAAGCATATCATAACATCTAATGATATTAGGGTTATTTACATCCATGAGAATTTCAATCTCTCGGCACATCTGGAAACGAATGGAGTCCTCATGGATACATGAAATCACCTTGAGGGCGTAAAGCTCACCGGTGGGCATGTGTAAGACCTTGTACACGGAACTTCCAAAGCCGCTGCCGATACAATTCAGACGCGTGAGCTCGGAAGAAGTGAGTGGAAGGGGAAAGGAAGACTTTACTGATGGGTCCCACTTGCACGGAGGAAGAGGGTGGTGATACCGCCGTGAATGAGGAAGATGCGGCTGCTGCTAGAGGTCGCATGATGAATGTAGTTAGACGGGAAGAATCTCTGGTATGTATTTTATTATCCTTTGTTTTTACTTTAGATATATAAAATGGTAGCAATCAAATATACTACTGTTAGAAGCCAAGACCAAGAGAGGAATGAACCAAGACTTTTCTGTTTTACTTTTTGGCTTTGGTTCCAATTTCTGGGACTAACAGAGAGGTCGGTTAGTGAAGATTCAAAGAAGAACAATAATATTCTAATCCCAGTTGTTGTTAGACTTTGGCCTTGTGATGGAAAAACAAACGACCGTTGAATGGACTAAAAGTAGCAGTGAAATGGAAAGAAGACTTTAAATAAATAAAGAATTTATTTTATGCCCTCTACTTTAAATAATTGTTTATTTAAGCTATATGTCCACATATATATATATGTCAAAATTAAAATAAATGATACTATTATGAAAGACGGTAAGAAATATGCTACTTTTATAATTATTTATAGAAAAAAAGGTCTAAATAACTCTTTTTGTTTATTAATTAAATTTGCCCTTTATACCTCTGCCGTTATAAAAGTATTTAAATATATCCTTAATTTGGATGAAATTTTCCAAATCAAATTTTCTTTTAACCTGATCCGACCAGCTAAACTAAATCACTTATATCAAATTAAACCTAATTATCAACACCCGAATCTATTTTTTTCTTCAAATGTTTTCCTTAACATCTATAATTACCTTAAAGTTTAATTTTTTAAAACGCGATTTTACTTCAAAATAATGAATTATTTTTCTTTTTTATTTTATTTTGAAAAAAAAAGGGGGAAGACAACCAAAGTATTTAACTCTTTTTTTTCAAAAATTTCAGAACTTAAACAAGCTTGAGTTGAAAATAAAATGAGAGGATGGATCATGCACAATTGCAGCAGCAGTAATAGTTATTATTGCACGAAATGAATCAAAAGTTTCAACACAAGTTCACAAAATTGGTTTCTCTAAGCTGAGGAAGATTTGGCAAGTGCTCAAGCCTCATTAGCAGAGGAACAAGCTTCTTTAACTTCCCTGTGCAAGGCAAATATGATTTTGGACAATGGAGTAGGACACAATTTTTATCTTAACAAAATTGAAGTTGAAATGGACAAAATTACTGGTTTGCACATGACAGGCTTTTTGAAGCTATAGCCGAGTTCATCAGCAATTAGTTAACAAGGAAAAACAAGATAGAGTCTCTATAATTGAGGTTTAATTTGATATGCTAGTTGATAGGGTTGAGTTAAAAGAGGGAAATGAGTTATTTATGAGAAATCAGGTGTTTTTTTTTTTTTATTTGGAGAATTTCATCCAATATAGAAGCATATTTAACAACTTTGATAAACACAAGGTGTATTTAACTCCATATTATAACAAAAGGTAAATTTAAGATAAATAAAAGTAGAGGGTATTTTTGACCCTTTTCCCTTATTTATATAACACATAAAGTAAATTTATCTTTCTACTTCAATTAAAATCTGCTCTTGATTTAGTTCTTCTACCCACCCAATCAATCTAATCCATTAAACCCAACATTTAATAATACCCTTTTTCGCCGTCAAAGAAACATTCATACACCAGAGAAAACACATGGCTGCTGTTTACTGTTTTGCGATTCCCTTAATGATTGAAACTTTTTTTGGACAAGTCAATAACATGGCTTCTCTTCAACATTAAGATACTGAGAGAGGTTCCCTTTTAGAGGCAAAGTCATAACTTATATAGCAATCACCCCTTCCCTAGGTCATAAAAACCATATCATATGTCATTCAATGTATGTGCAAATGATGTTTGAAGAAATCAGAAATATTGTAAACTAGTGCTGTTAACAACTGATACTACTGTTACCAAGTTTAAAAGATAATAGAAGTTGTTTTTTTATTTGTTTTTGTTTAACAACTTTGTTTTTATATATTTGTCTGTGTAACCACTATTTAGTAGAGATATAATTTAACCAGGTTACATGGCATGAAAGAATTCAATGCATGATCAAACGAGGTAGTTTTGGTTACACCGATGGAAAAAAAAGATAAAAATATAAAATTAACACTTAAGATGTTGACTTTACTTTTAGATTGCCTGATATTGTTATAAAATATGAAAAGGATGGAGTTATATGTGATTGTAGCAGATAACGATCACAGTTATGGATCTCATAACAATAATAATAATGAAAGGTTATAAGACCGACACAGCATGGAAGACAAGCAGCAACAACATGTAAACGAAAAACTTCTCAAGCAGTTTCCTCTAGCATAAACAATTTATATGTATGGTAAGCCAGTGAAATTGACCTTACTAATCATCTCCAAAACCCAACCATCCTAAACTTAAACGCGTATGCTAAGATTACTAATCATAGCTAAACAATGGTTTCTTCTGCTTAGCTGTAACTGAGCTAGCTTAGAACTTTCACCCTACTAAATTTGTCAATTCCCTCTGCCTTTACCAAAATATGCAATTCCTACCAATATCCTCTAGATAGTCAAGTAGGGATAGCAATGGGGCTGGGCGGAGCGGGGCGGGTGGTGGGTTCAAATAAAATAAAAGTTAAAAAATAGTATTTTTAAAATATTGCAAAAAAAATCAAAGACATGTTATATACAAGATTTTTGTAAAATACTTTTTTTGTGAAACTTCATATGCATCAAATTACGGGGGTAGTACTGCCCCAATTCCTAGAGAGTAACTAAATATGTGTCAATTGTATGCATACTCACAACAACCGAGCAAAAACAAAAAATAATAATTTATCTATGCTACACCCCTATAAATCTTAAATAAATTAAATAATCTAGTAATTCAATTTTGAAAGTAAAAGAAATAATGTGGGGCAGGGCAGAGCGGGTTGAAAACTTTGTGGGTTAAGGCTCAACCCCCTGCGCCGCCCCATTGCCATCCCTATACTCAAGCATCAAATGAGCACAAAAGTCATTGGGTATTAAGGAAATGAGTACCAATCAAATTGGCCTCTTTTCTCGTTTAGTCAATTTTTCATTTGGTCAAAAATGAGGAGGAAGTTTACTAGCTTATGATCTAGAATGTGGGAAAAAGTCCTCCCTCTCAACAACCAAACTAATATTTTTAACCGTTTCTGATACTTTGAAAACTTCACTTTTCTTTCTGCAGTTATGGGGTTTGGTCTTATTAGTTATAGGAAAGCTTATGAAGTTCCTTTATTCTGAAGCCATACATATAGAGCCCTGCAGTTAAGAGAGCATTAGACACATCCGTGAAAGTGGTTATTATCTTGCACAAGACTTCTTCTTGCCCAACTCTCAGATTACTTGCTACCATAGTTTTTCAAATACATAATCCAACGTGCCAATTCCTAATTATTTTCGTTCAACTTGTCTCCATCAATAGTTTTTGCCACTATGCAAGGCAAATAAGAGGTGAAGTTAATAACACTAGTGCTGTAAATATAGATGTGGGTATAATTCTTGATCTGGAAACAGATGTGGGAAAAGTAATGCACATGTCTATTTTACTAGCTCTTGCAGATTACCATGCCAACTCTAGTCGTGGTGCCATTAGGACAGTTTCTCATTTCAGGGATTCCAAGAAAGATGATGTTGAAGCAACATCCACTGGTAAATTCAGCTCCAAGATTTAGTTCTGTTAAATCATCTTTCTCTCTTTTCTTCTTTGTAATCTGGTAGTTAGTTATCATACATGCCCTACTACACAAAATATTCTCCTTTTCTCTAAGATACTAGTTTTCCTTTTCTGAAAGAGATGTTCAGACAATTTCATACAGTCTGACTGTGTATATGCAGTCATATACTTGCTAAAGGATGCCAGAGTTAAGCAATCATTGGGCCACAAATGTCTACACCTATCATTGGGAACAGAGTAAAAGTTCCTATCATTTCTCCAGCAACAAGTTCTTCACTCTCAGTCAAGGAAAATCCCTTCTTCCAGCCAGACTAAAGCCATTGCAGCAATTGTTAAAATCTATGGTTGGTGGGAGGTTGTAGTAATCTATGGGGATAGCCCCTATGGAGCCGGGATACTTCCACATTTGACTGATGCCTTGCTGGAAATCAGCACTTTAGCCTCCTATAGAAGTGTTATTTCTCCTTCAGCCAATGATGATCAAATACTGAGGGAGCTATACAAGTTGAATACAATGCAGACCAGGGTGTCCATCATGCACTTGCAACCATTTCTCAACTAGCACCTTTTCCTCAAGGCCAAAGAAGCCGGGATGATGAGCAGTGGATATGCATGGATCATAACAGATGTTCTAACGTGTCTTCTGGACCTGGTAGATTGTTCAGTAATTGAGTCATCAATGCAGAGTGTTCTTGGTATAAAGCCTTATGTCCCAAGATCAAATGAGCTTCACAATTTCACCAAGAGATGGAGAAAGTTGAACTTAATGTTTTTGGGCTATGGGCATATGATAGCGTCACCTCATTAGCAGAAGCAGCAGAGAAAGTGGGCACTTCTGCTATCCCAAAATTAAAAAAACCAGACACTAGAGAGAACTTGACGGACTTAGATGCACTTGGAACTCCAGAAGTGGGATATCTGCTCATTGGCTATATGCAAAACACTGTCCTAAAAACAGGACTAAGAGGTGATTTTCGTATTGTTGAAGGAGAACTGCAGCCATCCCCATATGAATTGTGAATATTATTGGGAAAGGAGTGAGAAGCGTTGGATTCTGGACAGAGAAGGATGGCATTTCATATAAACTGAAGATGAATGGCAAACAGCTAAGACTAATAATAAACAAATAGGGGCCATCATTTGGCCAGGTGAATCTACTATTGTTCCGAGAGGCTGGGAAATACCCACAAGTAGGAAGAATTAAGGGTTGGAGTTCCTGAAGGAGGGGTGGAGCAATTCATTTAAGTGGAAAGAGATTCAAAAACACAAGCAGTAATTGCGACTGGTTTTTGTGTAGATGTCTTCAAGGAAGTCATCCAATCTTTGACATATGCTGCCTTATGAATTTATTCCATTTCCAGATCGCCTTAATCATCCAGACTATGATGATCTTCTTCAAAATATCAATTCTCAGGTAATATATAATCCTTGTTTGAATTAACCTCTTTGACTCTATATCTTACTAACATGGTCCTTTTCGGGACTTTCTTATCTATTTTCTGCTTTTGCAACCAACCATAAATACTGCAATTGTCATTGTTTACTTGAACCAGGACTATGATGCAGTTGTGGGTGATGTGACCATTTTAGCAAGCTACAGAGTCAGGTATTTCTGCAGTTGTGCCGGTAAGAGATGATGAGAGGAGGGATGCTTGGATTTTCTGGAAACCTCTAAAGAGCGAGCTTTGGGTAACAACTGGAACATTCTTCGACTTCATTGGTTTTGTGGTCTGGGTACTCGAACATCGTGTAAACAAAGAGTTCCGAGGACCCACACACAAGCAAGTTGTGATGATATTCTGGTTTTCCTTCTAAACCCTAGTTTTTGCTAATAGTAAGTTTCTAAACTCAAAG
>JBDJHY010000097.1:9919533-9932757 GCA_039654485.1 Withania somnifera
TAAACCCAACTCCTCCATCAACCCCCACCCTTCACCCCTCAAACTACCCCTATTCTTCACCATCCCCCCTACCCCACAAACACCCATCACTCACCCACCATCCATTCCTAGTTTTTAAAAAAAATATTCTTAACCCACGTCATTCCAATTCAATTTTTTATATTTTTTTCAAAGAATTTTTTAAAAAAAATATTTTTGTTACCCTATCTTTTATAAAAAATATTTACTTTATCTCAATCCTCAATCCACCATCCTGCAACCAACCAAACCCCGAAAAACAAAATTTTTTATTAAATTTATTTTTTAATAAAATTAATTTTTTCTTACCCATCTCCTAATTCCCACTCTTATCCACTCACCCCACACCCAAAAAATTAAGTTTATTTTTTATTAACAATTTATTTTTTAAGTTAAGTTTTTTCTTACCCACCCCTACCCCACCACACTCAACCATGCCCCTCCAAAAAGTAATTTTTTTTTTAAATTAAGAGAATTATTTTTTTCTCTATCCCCGCCACACACACCTCAAGAACAAGCTTTAAGCTTTCAATATTTAGGTTTATCATTTCTAATTTTAGGTTTATTATTTTGTTACAATTTCTATTATAATATAACTTGGTGGCTGTCCAAGAAGTAATTTTTGACACAATTCTTTTAATAAGAGGCTGCCATTTCAGAATACTCAACTTCTTAGTGGCTAAGGGAATACCAATGTACTTAAAAGGCAACTCCCCTCTAAGTATCCCCAACTGCTGCACTATGGCTTCACATCCATCTTCAGTTATACCCCCAGAATAAAAATTGTTCTTCTGTAGATTGTCCTGCAAACCTGAAGCTTTAGAGAAACTATTGAACTTTTCAAACATAAGCGTTATAGAACTCTTGTCTCCTCTAGCAAACATAAATAATCATCTACAAGTACTAGGTAAGTCAGGTTCACAACATCACACTTTGGGTGGTATTTAAATTGCTTATTGTAACCCAATTTCTGAAGCAATCTACTCAAATACTCCATTGATATTGCAAATAGAAATGGTGACAGTGTGTCGCTCTGTCGCAAACCTCTAAAAGCTGGAAATGGCTCAGTTATCAACCCATTAATGTTGATAGAATAGCTAGCAGACTTAACATAACTCGTTATCCACCCAATGAATCTTCTAGGAAATTTAAGCACTAGCAACATTTGTTGTTCTATGAAATCCCACTCTACAAAAATAAGCTTTCTATAGATCCACCTTTAATAAGATTCTAGGTGAGATATACTTTCTTGAGTAACTTTGGACTAGCTCTTGGGCTAATATGATGTTATCTGTGATTCTACTCCCAGGGATAAGGCCATCCTATGAATCACTAATGATGCTAGACATAATAGGTTTCATTCTTGTTGAGAGGATCTTTAATGTCACCATGATACTGGTATTCATATTCTCTTGATTTGGAGTTCAATTTCAATTTATTATCATAAAAATTACAAGAATTTTTAAAAGAAATACATATTTTTATCTATACTGATGAATCCCAAAAGATTATCAATGAGGTAGCTGGAGAAGTCCCGTCTGGTAACCATGAATTAGGAGTGAATCCTGTAAAATAAAGCCCATGGTGGTCCCCGGGGTAGTTCTCTGATACTTAAATTAGTAAATAACCAATAAGAGAATTCCAAGAATATTTAGTGAATAGTATTGTGAGCGTACCTTTGCTTCTTAGCTCTTTGGGCTTTTATAGATGCCTCTGATGCCTAATTAGGGTTAGTCATCTGGAGTGATTTCCGGGTTTGATGTAACTAATCATGACAATCCTACCATAACTCTACCACTCATAAATGGTGTTACAATCCTTATATGATTCTTCTTTCATTAGGAGTCTTTTTCTAATTATGGTAAATATCAATCATTAAAGGTAACTATTATATTGTTATTCTACAGATCGCGTGGGCCGAATCTTCCTCTTTGGTGGACTATTGCTACTAGGCCCATATTGTTTTGGTGGGCCACTTGCCACTTTTTAGTCCTGCTCCTACATATTCTTCTGCATTTATGCAAAATTTATAGTGATTTCATTTGAAAGTTTTTTCCCGTCTCTCGAGCTTTGATAAAATCTTTATTACCTGTTTGAATCTCATTCAATTGTTAATATATATGTTTCTTAAGAATATATAATTAAAGATGAAACCCGCTGGTGGAATTCTTAGTTTTATTGAAAGTTTTCTGAAAACTTTCATCCTAAACTTCTCGATCGTCATTCACTTTATCAATATTTATCTTAGTTATTACTTTAATATTTTTCTTTCTAATCTGAATTTTTGTTTTCGATGAACTAACATAAGTGAAAATGTGAATGACCCTAACAGTTGAAATTTCCACAAGAAATTATAATTTTTTTTGCATTAATTCATCTACTTAACTAATTGTATCTCTACCTTATAGCGGGTTTCAAATCAGAGAAAGGGCTGCAAGACGACATCGCACACTATGGTCCAATATGAATGAGTAAAAGTGCATTCACATATTTCTCTTCGCTAGAAAATTCAGAAGCCCAAATAGCTACCTTCCTTTTGGATAACATGTGTTTTTAAACTATTGTATTAAGGATATTTCTTGGATGCCCCTCTCTCGGCGAATTTAGGTTAAAAAATAAAGTAGTGAATTCATGATTTTTTTAGTGAAATTATATATTTTATGTATATATTTTTAAAAATTATTATAATTATCTGTTGGCACCGATGCTATAAGAAAGATAAATGGTGCAATTATTTAAGTGTTGAGTTATTTACTTAAAGGACTAGAAATCAAATCATACACGATACATTTTTTCCCGTTGTTTTTAAATGGTGCAACCATGATTTAAAACTTCTAAACTCGCCTCTGCCGTTGTTCTTGCATAGTGATTGAGAGGATCGAAGGTAGTTGTAAAATTGAACTTTGATCATGTTCGCGAGTTGATGGGTATAGATCTGAATGACACTAATAACCACTTGTTAAGGTTTGTTGAGATAACTATAGGATGTGAATATAAACGAAGTTAGCAAAAATGGATATATTCATTGACTGAAGTGACTTTTAAGTTGCCTATATATCTACATCTTTTTTGCCTTATCTGGGGCAACATTGTTAATTACAAGTTGTTTGAGGTAACTTAAAGTTAATCATCGTTCATATCTTGTCAGAAGTGACCAAGGACATCACCTCTTGAAGTCTTCTCCTTATATAAAAGATAATTTTATGGAGATCAGTCTATGATAATGTGATTTACTTCCGTAAACCACTAAGTTTTTTCTATAAATGTTGATCTTGTTCACTTATTGACAAATTGAGTAGTGTTTCATTTATATTGTATGCCTAATTTGATTTTTTATTTGATTTTTTGTCTAGGATGCTCTTGAGAGTTTGTTGGAATATGATAGGGATGTACGTTTTGCAAAATGATGAACTTTCCTACGATGAGCTTTACAAGTCAATTACGTTGCGAAGAAATTAAAAAATGAGTTTTAAGGGTGTGTTATCGGTAGGCTTCACATTATATGTTGATTGGGGGTAGGTTTGGGGTATCATTTGATATGTATCTCGCTCATTAAGAGACTGTGGATCCCTGTTGTTGTTGCATTTATGTTCGAGGTTTTGTGTTGTAGGAGTGTTTGTTATGGACAGTATGTTTGATGTTGACAAATGCAAATATAATAATACACTGACAGCAACAGTACATCATAAGGTAACTTTTTTTACTCTATGAGTGTGGACAATTGTCTGAGATCAGTTGTCCAACTTATATTTTTAGTTGGTCTGTATGCTTCTGAAATGATTGTATGCATAAGTTGCTCTAGCTTCCATGGCATACAAATATTATAACTGGAACATGTGAATTGTATTTATTTCTTCTTTGTAGGGGTGCTCTAAGCCACTGTTTGAGATTGCTGTATTCTTTATGTCAGGGTTATTTCTCTATCGACTTCTTTGTATGTGGAGGAATATAACATTATCATTAATTTGGAGAATCAATCATTAATATGTGGCACTTCCTTGTATTACATCATTATTTTGCCTCTCTGTTTATGCTGTCAGCAAAGTGCAGATTCATATAATATTTCCAGGATGCTTTAAGATCTAAACTGAGTTGTGTATGCGTTTTTCTTCTCTTCTACTGTCTTATTCTATGTGGTGACTGGCATGTTAGATTTCTGATGCTGTGATAGTAGCAAGGTAACTTCGTGCAACTCTTGTGATACCAGACATTAGGAGGAGCAAACCTGGGGATAAGAGATTAGTGTTCTCTATGCTGTTTTCCCTATCTTGTCTTTCTCACAGGGTTCTAGTGTTTTCTCAAATGAGAAATTATTTAAGGAATTTAATGTGTATTTTCTTTTGACGCTGATAGAGATTACTTGAACTATTCTATGTATAAACCCTTGTAACATCGTATTTCCTATGCCTAATTTACCCGACTCCCATTCATGCGCTATGATACAGCACATATTTCAATGGGCAGAATCTCCATTATTTACTTTCATATGTTTCTCTATTTTTCTTTTTTCACTCCGGTTACGGTTTGGAAGAGCTTGTCAATGATCATTATAAAGATGATGATCATGCACATGGCACGAAGCTCTCCCAAGTTTTTCTCTGTCTTCTACTTCTCTTTTTCTGTTTTGTGCATTTGGAACATTGTTGTTAAAGGCCCCACACGAGGCACGCTTAATCACTGAGCTCAAATAGCATAGAGTAAGCGCTTTGACTTGCTGTAACAGGCAGCTTACTGCTGGGAACAAGCATACCTCAATGCCCACAAACTCTCTTTTAATTAATTGCAAATTTTCAATTCTTGGGTCCATATGATAACTATTTGTACTTGTCATTATATTTTTAGAAAAGCTTGTCGTGTAATTGCTCTTAAATCCCTCGCAGACACTTCACACTTTTTGCCTCCGATAAATCCAATTTAGAGATTGAGTCCTGAGACTGACATTAGCTATGACCTTCATGAGCCATTGCCTAGTTGAAGTTTCTTTCTGCAGACTACTCCTTTTAGGAGCTGGAAGTTATAGAATTGTAAAAGCTGGTATTATATTGAGTTTGCGGAATATTTGAAGATTTCTTTCAAAACCTCGCTTTTCAGTACTGCTGATCATCTGTGAATTTTATCCTTTTCTATTACTCATATCAGGTCCACATTCTGAAGTTTCATGAAGGCTTTTTTGACTTTCAGGAACTTCAAGGACATCTATGATGTTGAATACTTCGTGAGAAGCCTAGATGGTGTGGTCAAAGTAGCAAAAAGTCAGCCTGCTGCAGAAAAATCTTGCTGTTGTGAAAGTTCCAATTAGGGTTTCTGAAGATTATATTGCTGAAAACATTGAGCCAGCTTTCACATCTAAGGGAAATGGCAACATACTTTCCTTCAGTGAACATGAAAAAATGAAAGAAAAGAGCAAAATCGACGCAATTACATGTATGGCGATGTTTGGAACTCTAGAGCTTTAACCATAAGTTAATGAAGTAGTTGGGTCCATGGTGCAGCGCTTAAGAACTTTGAGCGCAAAGTCAAAAGGACAGTTGCAGTGGATTTGAAGGTTGATATATTGGAAAAAAGAGTTGCCAAGGAGACGGTGTTCTGAAATCAAAGAGCTACTATGGTCTTGAGTGGCGCCCTTGGGGCTTTCTATTTGATTGTATCGAAATGCCCAATGAATTTTGGGATTCCCTATTGGTCCAGGTTTAGGGAAAGCAGTTCATTTATGATGAAGAGGATGAGCTTCAAGAAATGCTTCTTTCGGAGTTAAACTTCCATTTGTCCATATTTCGATATAAAGTATCTCTTTTTTTCCATTCCCATTCCCATTCCCATAAGAATGAATACTATGATTCGCGTTTGATAGGTATGTTCCTAAGAAAAGTTGGTTTCAACAAGGATACGACTCTGTGTCTGACAATCAAGATGGGATGTCAGCCTTGATGCGTTGAAGGATCTCTTTCCTAAAACGTATACAAAGGTCCCGTTTCTTTACTAGTATTTTATTTACTGTTACACAGTATTCTGCTTTACTGTCATAAATTTGGATTATGATAAGTTTCGATCTTATGGTTAGGAAATATACTATGTATTTCCATGTGTGCTTTTCATATTTGTTTTGTTTACTCTTCCGAAAACACAACTGCAGGAAAACATAATGTCATTGATAAAAAGGCAAAGTTTCTAGACTCAAGAGTCACTGAACTGGAGAAAGTAATCGACTTCGACATATGTTCTGAAAGTGATGTTTTCATACCAGCCATCTCAGGCCTCTTTTATTGCAATGTGGCTGGTAAGAGAATCGCTTCTGGAAAGACACAGATACTTGTTCCAGCTGATATTCCTGGCTCTTCTGCTTCTTCAGCAGGCTACACATCCCATTATGTCTCAAAGAAGAACCACTTTGCCTATCCATGTTTTTGCTAGCTCACTGTGAAGAAAGGCTGATAATGCACATGGGATTTATTCTACGTATTCATCGCACTTCTATTTGTAAGACACACAGGTTTGGTTCCTTTTATAGAGGTCTTGGTGGAAACTATCAGGCCCCAAATAGTCTAATGATGTTGAATCTAGCATTTGTAGAACATATTTTTTTACATGTAATTAGAACTCTTGGCGCTTCAATTTTTTTGTTATGATCATTCGTCAACTCCATCCGATCAAATAGATTACTCGCTTCTAAATAGTGCAATTAGATAAACCCTGAGCTTTATTATATACTCTGCAGTCATGTACTATAGGCAAGCTCCAATGACACTCAAATCTTGTCCACTTATTAGAGAAAGAATAGCAGATCCAATTTTCTCATCTTTTAAAGTTTTTGTCATCCTCGTGGTTTGGAAAGAGTTAACATGCGACATGCCAAAAGAGTTATTTAGTGGAAAATGTTTAGACATTGTTTGGCTAGAGATAGTGAAAAAAGAAAGAACAATTATCCACCTCCTTTGGTGATAAATGTTAGCACCACCAAGCAGTTTGCCGAAGGAATACAACTGACCACTACGTATAAGGAGGAAACAGCGGAAACCGTGAAGATTTGAACCATCCATCCATTTTTTTTTTTTTTTTGACAATTAAGAAATCTCAGACTAACAGTGCACGTTTGAAACTAACGAATTTCACTCCTCCACAAATACAAGGCATTAGTCAGCAGGGGTTCAAACCTGTGACATGCATCTAACCCACATGTCACACATCGCACTTTCATCACTAGACAATCTTAACCATCTATACTGGAAGGCTCAATTTATCGTTTTTGAATTGCCACTTATCTGATGAATCTATAATGTTCATATATTACATGATAACACTTGAGAGTAGTAAACCAGGAACCATTCTTTAAGCTGCTTATATTGGTTATCAAATCTCTCCAAGGCGCATTTCATGCGTCACTGGGTTGCACAACCATCGCCGGAAATGATTAAAAGCTTCTTTGTATACTAACAATAAAAAAGATAAGCAGAGGATCATTATCCCCTCCACGGAAATGACAAATTCTTCAAACAAGTTCAGCTGTCAGGTAGAGAGTTTCCTTGGGAGCATCCAAGCTTAATGATATTCCCATAAGTCATTAATTGTGTACCAATTGTTATAATTTGAACAAAAATTTACGCGTAGCTCAGTATATATCAAGTTATATACTCATGGGGATGGTCCAATTGGATTATGGGCCTCAATGTCCACATGCCTAATGCCTGGAACTATTTCCTGGATTTCCTTTTCTAGCCGATCAACTTCACTCCCCAGTGCAGTGACAACTTCCTCACCTGACAAGAAAGAACAGAGTTTCATAGCATGTAGCAGGTGCAATCCGCAATCATACATACAAAGTTAGGCATACCATAGACTGACATCAGTTTCAGTAATGCTGCATCATCCTTCTGCACTGAAGCCTCCCGAAACTAAACATGAAGAGAATAACTGGTTATTATATATCAGTAGTGACTGTAGACTTCACGGCCCAAAGGGTGAAGAAGACAGTGAAATAATATTCAGTCTTCATATTTCAAGCTGAAGTAATGATAATTCAAGAAATATGTCATCAATGTTCGGCAAAATCAAATAGAGACGAGGTGTTCGGGAAAGTATTAGCAAGAAATAAACAATGTGCCAAGTAGATATTACATCACTTCAACAGAAAAGCAAAAAAGGAAGGTCAAGAAACTGGCAGATTGTCCTACATCAATGAAGCAAAATATCTTTGCTCTATCCAGGTTTCCATTCAATGACAGATACAATCTCAAAATTAATCCTCGGCACAGTTAATTGCTTAACCTGTCGCTCGTAGCATATGGTTAGAACTCTATTTGTTATACATGTGTGTGTTAAAGATCTTGGTGGAACTCTATAAGCAAATAGTTCGGATTTCTTGGATAAAAACAAACAACTTAAACCAAAAAGTCTGTTATGGATGGAAGAAAATTCATCCGTAGCATTAGTGACATGCTAGGTCAGCTTAAGAGTTGCAGCAGATACAACAAATCCAGAATGAAGTAGATATTTGAGTCAAAATTATGTAGTTTAAGAAAAAATGCGCTCTTTTATCTGGTAATTAGTAATGACATTACATAGAAGGATATGACTCGCCCTCTAGGAGAGTAGGCTTTAAAGAATCTTGCAGATGTTGATCAACTGCAAGTTCAAAACTCAAAGGAAAGATGAATCAGCTGAGGACACAGGAGGCTGTTGCTTGAACTATGAAGCACAAACACAAGACATGATGCAGAAATTTACAAATTAGAACTTTTCATCCATCTTCTTTTACCAGAATAATTTCAATCTTTTTATATTAGGATGTCCCAAAATATTCAAATATTTGTTTAGATAATAATATCCAACAATTCTACACGTTTCAAAAGTTAAAACTTATCTAATATTTAAAATTTTAATGATGATTTTGTTTTTCATTAAACCAGCTTCTCCAAACTTCAATTTTGTTTGAAAAGGTTCTCCAAAATTTCAAAGTGTTCTACATCTACCAATAAACTAACTTAAAACTAATCTAATAGTTAAAATATTAATTATAATTTTATTTTTCACAATTTTAATCATGACTTTTTTTCACTACAAAACTTCTGCAAGACTTTGAATTGTTCTATAATTACCAATAAACTAGGCAAGTCAAATCAACTTTGTTCTATAATTACCAATAAACTAGGCAAGTCAAATCAACCATTCGAAAGAATTTACACAAACCAGGATAGACTAATGTATGTGTGTTACAAACCAGTGAACATGTTAGTATTTCATATTATTAATATTATGAACTTGAAGTGAAGCCTTGACGTAACTGTTAAAGTTTCTTCCTTGTGACAAAGAGGTAAGGGTTCGAGTTGAGGAAACAACCTCTGGCAGAAATGCAGGGTAAGGCTGAGTACAATAGACCCTACTAGTCGGGCCCTTCCCCCAACCCAGCGCATAGCGGGAGCTTAGTGCAACGGGCTTCCCTTTTTGCCAAGGAATCACTATCTTTAATAATACACACCAGATCCACCTGATACCCTCATTTGTTTTTTAATTTGGCTTTATCATATATACTATTGTATTTTAAAAATCTATTTTGATCTTTTACTACATCTTCCTAAGGAAGTCATCCTGAGAAACGACAACATAGCGTCCAAGACTCGTCACCAGATTGGCATGGTAAAGTGGTATCAAATGTCTTCTATTTTAGAAAAATGAAGAAGTCTATCAACCCATTGATTTTGTCAGCTATTGAAATGCAAATGCAGGATGCATTTGTTTCCTCCCAACCCCAAATGACAGCTGGTGTGGTGGAAGAATCAAGATGTTTGCATGTGAAACTAATAACCTGTTCAGCCCACTCTTCACGTCCAGCTCTCTCTAGATAATTTTGAACCAGCACTACACCATTGAAGTCTGCAATATAAAACAACATATTAGAAGGTGTAGCTTAAAGAAACTGAAGAATAGAAATCAAGAACCAGATCCCATCACCTATCTCAGCCTTAAACCTAAAGAAACCAGGTCCAATCACCTCACTCTTGCAGTCATAAATGGAATCAACAACCTGTAGCAAGTTCATTTTGGATGGTTTAGTTAGGCAAAGAGGTTATCAGAGAAGAGCGATTCAGAAACAACATACTGGATCATTTTTCAGGAACTGTAGAACTCTGTCCATGTCATTGTCATCAATTGCTCTACCAATCAAAGCATGACGGTTTCTCTGAATCAGAAATATAGCAACCTGCATTTCAAATTGCCTTGTTACATAATAATCCGCCCCTTTTTCAAAACTTAAGTTCGAGATGACAGGCAAAAATGCTGGCCCCATTCTCTATCGCTCCAAAAAGAGGTGGTGGAAAACGCAAATGCATCAGAAAGTTATTACTGACAATCAAGTTTATTCATCCATGTCATCAATCGCTGGACCAATCACAACAAGATCACATAAAGTGCATCTTAACTCCGGAAAGTATTTCGTGAGATGAGTTCCAAATTTCACTTTTCTCAAACAACATCTCCTATATGCTAATTCACAGTAACCCAAGTTACTTTGATGCCAGTCTTAACTTCAGAATTAAGATACAAGAGCTAAGAACATCAACAACCACTTGATCCCTATCTAACTAGTGTTGGCTATATAAATCATCAACATCTATCCTGCTGCATTTTGATCCATTTCATTCTAATATTAAATATTTTGTTTCATTCATGAGCTAGAATTTTAGAATTATGCTGATGCACACTGAAAATACATACAGATTCTACAATGCCTGAGTTTCAGGACAAGTTTAAGGTTTAGCATCACATACCATTCCAAGAAGGTTGCCCACTATAATGGAACCGATGGGATCATAAATTGGATTTCCAGTGGCATTTACAGCAACCAGTGATGCAGCAGCAATGGCTAGGCCTGTAACTGCAGCACCATCCTACAAATTGTACCACATTACACATCACTGACAAAGAGATTATGAGTAGGAACCCAAGAGAGCATGTCGTTCACCTCCGTCATGACAGCTACAGCTGTAGGATCATGACCACGCCAAATGTAGTCTCTCACTGTCATTCCTTCAGCAGCAGCTCCTTTTTTGACAGCTTGTATAGCGACAACGAGAGAAATACCTAAAAGATCCAGGGCCCGGAAAGAATATGTAGAGAGTGAGATGAGAGGTTAAAAACATAAAAGAAACAAACATTGTAGGTGCTTGTATTAATTAGAGAAGAATTCGTACTCTCTATAATGAACGATCCACCAATCACCAATGCTGCATATCCAATATTTGCAGGTTGCTGAAACAAATATATAGGAAGAATACAGTTCTGGTTGTTGTGGGAGCACAGTAGTCAACAACAGATGATGGATTACTGTATTTCAATTCAATTACCTGAGAAATCCACAGGTTTTGCACTCCATGAACTATAGTAGCACCACAACCAAGACAAAAGATACCAACTGCAGATATCAAAGACCAGACAAATCTTTCCTTGGAGTAGCCATATCTGCAATGATTAAAACAGGTTCAACAAGTTCATCAGCCTCTAAGCTCGGAAACACATGTCACCAGATAAAAAGAAACTTTTCCACTATACAGGGTAAGATACAAAAGGAGGTGGGATGTGGAATATCTGCAATGTCAAGGCATGGGGACTTACGGGTGGATAGCATCTGGTGCACGTCTGGACCTACTTAAGCCATACGCAAGAAGCGCCTACAAAACGAGCAATCAAGATTTGTTTGATTGATCAAATATTAAAGATGGAACTTAGCTCATACCAGGCCATGTTAGTTATAAATATGTGCAATACCTGATTTGCAAAATCGGCAATTGAATGCACAACTTCAGCCAGCATGACATGGCTGGAACTGACAAACCAGACCCCAAACTTCAAGGAAAATACAAGAAAATTGCACCATAAAGCTGTTGTGACTGCTCGCTGGCTATGGGAATAAAGAAAAAAGAAAATATTACAGTTTGACGCAATACAGATATTCATAGTTTTAGCTAAGAAAATCTTCATGTTTAATCAACATAGGTTGTCGCATGTCACGATTGTACAGGAGAAGGTTTTGAGCTAAACATTTTAATCTAGGGAAACTATTGATAACTTTGAGAGTGAAGTCATTTTCCATCACACAATGCGAAACACTATTATGTCTGAACAAACAGAGTCCAAATTAAGCAAACATGTAGAAATCCATTTAATGTAT
Organism: Withania somnifera; assembly: GCA_039654485.1. Lineage (NCBI taxonomy): Eukaryota > Viridiplantae > Streptophyta > Magnoliopsida > Solanales > Solanaceae > Withania > Withania somnifera. Next base: position 9,931,715 of record JBDJHY010000097.1, read on the forward strand.
TGAGTGCCACCAGATTGATTATGGAATAATCACCTCCCCGACCAACACCGTCGAATGATGATTACATTACTCCTAAATATTCGGTTGTAATGTGACGTTGATAACTCATTTTCACAGAAATTTACATATCAATATTTTTTCTAAGATGGTGATCTTTGGACTAACTTGTGATGGATCGACTAATATACTAGTCAACTTGTTGTAGTTCATAAGCACAGGTGTCAGATTATCCTGCCCACCAGAACAGTTTTTTATAAAAAAATTATTTTATAATCAATTACAAAAACAACAGGATTATAAACCTTTTGTTCGATGGTTTGTTGAAGATTATGCGTTGCCTACCATAAATATTATTGAAAGGCAATGGTATTTAGACTCTAAAAAAGTCCGTCGAAGTGTTTATCCTCCGGATGAATCATTCTCATTAAAAAAGGATCAGAGTAATAATGATTTATATGCACAACCTTATATGAAGATGATTCTTCAAACATTACCAAATGGTCCTACCCTTGATCATGTTAATAATATATTTAAACAAAATAATCATACTAATATTACTTTAAAAGTAATAAGTGAACAAATGAATTTATTACATAATAAAATTGATCAATTAAGATCTTTAATGGAGAATCAAAGAGTCCAAATAAAAGACTACATAGAGCATACTCCAAAAGAGATTCTTCCTAATATTCAACTCCCTCCCTCTATGGAAGGTATACATTTGGCAAAAAGATCTAATGATTACTTAGTTGAAAATCTAGAAAATTTACTTTCCCAATTTTAGGATAAATTAAAAATTAATACTACCTCAATTGGTATGATTAATAATGAAAATTTGACTGAGTTAGAAACAGAAGCTCAGGTTACAACTATGAGAAAAGGTAAATGGGTACCTAAGTTTAATTCAGAAAATTATTATGGATGTTCTAATAGAAGAACAAGCTTATAAAAATGAGCCTACAGCTTATACAGGTACAGAAATTGTTGAATGGAATATAGATGGAGGAGCTGATAGTCAAATCTATAGAATTTGCCACAAGATG
>JBDJHY010000097.1:9932857-9951227 GCA_039654485.1 Withania somnifera
GGGATAACCTTTTCTTGAACCAAACGACCCATCAGATCTATCACCTAGCTCATGGTGCTTTTGGAGTAATTCTAGCAATCTTCAAAACTAGGTCACCTCCCAATATTGGAAATTACTCCTAAACCTCAAATCTCAAAAATTCCCATCCCCTTGTGCCTCACTAGCTTGTAGAATGGGCAATTACCTTTGGAAGGATACTCTAAACAACAACGAATGTTCATCCTTCAGCACCAAACCTCCACATCGCTTTTTCCCCAAAGCTCGTATCCTTAAGTACCAAACCTCCACACCCCTCATAGTCCAGTGTTACTCGTTGCTTAAACCTAAGAAACCATTCAAAGCAAGGGTATTATTGATTCATGAGTGAAGCCATGCACTTTCAAAAAGCTTTCACTTCAAAAAATGGTGCACAAAGTGAATTCCAAATAGAGTTAGTTGCTTCTTTGAATCTCAACTTTCAAGAGTTTGAACTATTATGTAGTATATTGAATGCTGAAATTTTTTTGTTAAAGGGTGGTATTGGTGGCAGGATCTCAAGTTATATATACATAAGTCCATTTAGAATATGTAAGCAAAAACTGCAAAATGACCGGCATTATAGGTTGAACTAACAAGAGATTATCAGAAGGATCAAAAAATAACTCACCACACATATATGAGGGATTTGTTACGCTAACAACATAATAAGGTTAAATTTGCAGATTCTAAGAAACTAAGGCTATTTATTCAATTGTGTCGAAAAAGAAAGCAAAAGGAACATCATATATGAGGAGAATAACACACGTTACCCATGATCATCCACCACTTCTATCGTCTTTATCTTCTTAGCTCTCGTAATCAAACCTGCAAATAGCAATTCTGTAAAACATAACACATAATGAACTCTATTTGATTATAAGGATGATATTTGACACTCACCGCGGCTGAAGAACAAGTGACTACTATTTCTGTAAACCGAAGATGATACTACATTTCGCAAAGAATTAACTGAGAATATACTGCGCAATGCAAATGAACACGGTGAAAGGCATTGAAATTTATTATAAGCATTTAAATGAGGTTTAGTTTCTGCTTGGCGTTCAGAGGTGCAAGCATCAAAGTCAAATTTATCAAGTGCTGCAGATATGGAACCGGAATAAGCGCTTCCATAACGATGACGGTAATAGCGAAGAGCAGAGAGAACGCGAGGAGTAAGCATAAATGCAAAGGATTATAAATAAATAAAAAATAGTAGGCTTTAGGGTTTTGAGGTTGTACAGTGAAGGTGAAGTCTAATAAAGGTCATTGTAGAAAGTAAAAAATGGAGTTTGCAGAGAGAAGGAGTTGAGAATCGGTAAGTGCCTGCCCTCAAGAGATTCTCTTCATGACCATATTACTCCCCTTCAAAATTTTGGATGTTTGGGCTTGGGCAGTCGACCATCGCTATCGCGCAATAGACTTTCAAAACTGTTGTTTGCCTTTTCGTTAGAGAACAAAAGTTGATTGGGGCACACTTCCCTTTTCACTTTCATTTACATCTTTAGAAATACACAAATTTTACTTTGACAAGCGAAATTACTAAAACGGGGATCTCAATTTCTATAATATAATTTAACTTGGTGCTGAGTTTTTTCAAAACAAAAAAAAATTGTGGTGTAAAATAAGTTATAGATATTTTTGTGGCTATAAATTATTAAAGATAAAACAGTTATTTTAAAACTAAATTGTTATCAAATATAAATATATATCATTTTTTAGAAACCGATTAAAAATAAAAGTGAGTCATATAAAATGAAATAATGGAGTAATTTAAAACCGAATAAAATATACGAGGTTTTTTTTAAATAACAAGTTTCAAATGTTATTTTCTAAACTCTTATCAAATTAAATGATGTTACATAAATGAGGTCAAGGGAGTTTTATTACAAGGGGTTGTTTGGTTAGAAACAAGTTATGCCAAGGTTAGTTATACTATCTTGCTATTATTTTTTATTGACTGTTTGATACATTGTATTAGAAATAACATGCATTGTACAATTTCTACCAAATTATTTATTTACAAAAATATCTCTAAATTATTTTATAAAAAAAGGGTTTAAAGGATCTTAAGGTATTTTTATATTTTCATTGTTTTATTCTCAGCAATTATTCCTGACAAGGATATCTAGTCCCAATACTAATTATTAATTTTGAAATAATTTTTTCACGGATTACTAACTAACCAAGAAATAAGGCAGTAATAAATCTTTTATCTCGTAACTATTTATGCGTGTCCATACCAAACAACCCCTAAAAAATTGGATTTTGATCAAAAGAAATGGTTCATTTGTTCTTGTAAAAATTAGTGTTTGCTCGTCTTTTCGGAAAAAAATTATTAAAACCCTAATGCTTTTCAACAAAATAAGAACATCCTTGGGACAAACAATAATTTCAAAAAGACAAAAGATGATTGATTGTATGGATTGACTTGGACTTCTTATTTGCTTCAACCTTGGTTGTTTTTTCTTCATCGATATAGATTTACTTTTTTCAGAATTTCAAGAAATGTAACGTAAATGATAGGAGCAATCTGAAACGGTTCTCCATATGTCTTTTTTATTCTTTATCCTGTCTTTGGTAGGATATTAGATTAGTCAGCAATTCAAATTTCAGCTGGTTCTCAAACTTCATAGGTGACCTTACTTTCTTTTTAAAGCAAACATGTGGACATAAAAAAGAATGAAATTGATAAAATAGAGGAAGATTAATGTGTAGCTAATTCTATACAATTGTTGAGTCACTTCGAAAAAACTTACTATTATGACTATGTAAGGGGACGGTCTCTAGTAACTTCCTCGGTGATTCAAACTTATGACCTAAGAGTTGGAAGACCGAAGACCATCCAAGCAAGTAAAAAGCTCCTCGAATCTCAAATATCCTAAGGCCTAAACCAATCCAATAGATACAACTACCCCGAGAGGCTAGCGCTACCATCAAAAGTTATGAAAAAAGTCTGTCCGTGGTCTTCAAAAATTGAAATAAGAATTTTCCTTCTGTATTTTTTCCAAAAAGAATAACAAGGTATGACATACAAATACTCCTCAACCCCCAAAAATGTAGAGCTACCCACAGTCAAATGCCCTTTACTAGAATACATTTGGCAATTTTAAGGGAATGAAAGAAATAAAACCAAAAAATAGCTACGCTAACATACTCATGTGTAAGCGACCAAAGGAGATCATTTCCTCCGAACTCTAGCATCAGTCTAAATCCCGCAAATCTGGTTGAACGAGTGCCAAGCAATATAGCACTTGATTCCCAAAATACTGAATCAACAACTAAACTAATGTGGACCTGTCAGAACCTACTTATTACCAAATCGTCCTTCTCTCCTGCTCCGCCTATACGATTTTTGCTGTCCGGCGGACCTTCCACTAGCTCCAGAACTCATTGTTCGATCATTCCGGCTCACAATTTTTATGGGGTGAGCCTCCGTGTTAAAAACCCACTCATCCAGGGGAATGACTGAAGAGGGTGAGTAAAGAAGATAGAGATATTTAAGAGTCTCCGCGAGGAAAAAGCTCTGCATCATATTGTCTTGCACACCAGTGTTAACCTGGGGAAATACAGCAAAAAACGGGTGTCCAGAATATCATTGAATCTCCAGTCCTGAATATAGATCTGAATATAGAGAAAAAAACAATTTTGATTATAATCACAAGCACAACAGACACTAGTGATTGGGCCTTTCCAGGACTATGGGCATAGCGGGAGCTTTAGTTCACCGGACTACCCTTTTTCTAATCACAAGCACAAACGCAAACCTGAGCTGCCTAAGACTGACAGTAATTGACACATATAAGCAATTCTACATTCCACCCTACTGTTCACTATCATGCTTGTTGGAAAGAAGATCTTATATGTTTTTATCCTCACTTCTTTCTTTTAAATTTTTTCCTCTTATCCTACCACAATTTTCTGTATAATTGGAAAGAAGAGGGGTTCCGAGAAGGCAGCCAGTCAAGCTCCTGATGCCCCGCAACAATTTGAGCCAATAGAAGACGAAGAAACAAAATGACGGAGGAAGATAAGGTGCCCATACTTAGTTTTCTCAATATTTCTCTCATATTATTGGCATACAAATGTGATGGAAGCTTTCAAGATGTCAAATTTGAGAAACCACTTATTTGATCTCAAGATTAAACAAACGAATAGTCCATATACTCTTTTAGAATGAGAATAGACTCTAAACTGACTGAACAAATGCAAAGAATTGTCACTTGGTTAGCATTTCCAGTATGCACGCATACTGAATTTTTGGCCGCACTCTTTCTATCATCAGATATGTGCATCAAATGGATCAGTGTATCCTTCAACATAGGAACGAGGGAAAAGGCATAAGTACCCCCTTAAACTAAGACCGGATTTTCAGTTGCACACCCACATTTACGGTGGTCCTATTACCCTTGAACTGTCCCGAAATAGAATTATTTACTTCCCAAGTGTTGATGCGGCAAAGAGAGAAAAAGGTAGGAAAATAGTGGCACAAAAGAGAGATTTAACTCCATCCTTGGGTATACAAATTGAAATATCCATTGATGACCAACGGAAGCCTTCAGAGGATGAATTTATCTATGCTGAGCCATCTTCGCTGGAAAAGCCTACTCCAGTCACCATTCATAAATGAACCGATGAATTAGCTATTTGTTAGCATGATCGAAGAGATACTCTAGATATGTCATTTAGTGTAGAATATTCTATAACATTAGTTGTAGAATATATTATATATAATATAGAATATTGTGCAGCATTAGTTATAGAATATATTATATTCAGTGTAGAATATTGTGTAATATTAGTATAGAATATATGCACATTAATTTGTAAGATTTACATTAAGTGTAGGATATTTCCTTTTGTGTATACAAAAAACTATGTATTTTGATGTATTGGAATCAACAAATTGAGTTAATCATTCTTCAGTTTCTCTTGTTTTCTCTCTTCTTGATATGATATCAGAGTCTTCTTTTCTTTGATCTATAGAGTCCTTGATTTATGGTTAATTTCAATATCTTTGTTGAAAGTATTTGTTTTCTTGGTTGCTCATCAACAATTAGTCCTAAATATTTAGGGCTCTTGGTCTTGGTTATTCTAGTTATTTTTTGATATCATTGTGTTGATTTTCGTTATTCAAGAACATGACTTTGCATCACTTTGAGTCTTTCAATGTTAGTTTCACTGAAAAAAATTATTATTCTTGAGAATTTCAATTTCAACTATTTGTTATTGGAAAAGAATTATAGGTCATATCGATGGAAGTGATCCTGCTCCTACTACTCTTACAAAGTTAGGTCAAAGATGCTCAGGTGATGACATGGATTTTAGGGTCAATTGACATCTTATTGTTCTTAATCTCAGGTCATACAAGACTGCAAAGGCCATGTGAAATTATTTACAAAAGGTTTACAACCAAGACAGTAATGCAAGGGGCTTTCAGTTAGAGCATGAAATCGCTAATTACTCTCAAGGAGATCTTTATTCAAGAATATTTCTCCGGATTTCAGAATTTATGGGCTGAACTCACTGATATTGTTTATGTTAACATACCTGCTGAATCTCTCTCTCCAATTTAAGCAGTTCACGAACAAAGAAAGTGAGATCAATTTTTGATGAAATTGCGATTTGATTTTGAGATTGCTTGCTCTAATTTGATGAATTGTGACTCATCTCCCTTCTTGGATGTCTGTTTTAGGAGGTTACTTCGTGAAGAGCAACGCCTTCTCACGCTCTCACACAAAATGCTTTCAAGCAAGACAATGTTCAAACTGTTGCATTTGTTGCTCAAGGAAAAAGAAAGGGCAGGGATATGAGCAAAACTCAATGCTACAATTGCAAGGAATATGGTCATATTGCTAGCAATTGTGGTAAGAAGGTTTTGCAATTATTATAAACAGCACAGACACATTATCAAAGAGTGTCCCACACGTCCTCAAAGCCACAGGATCAATGCTTTTCAAGCTGGGCAAATGGTTTCAATTCTGAAAACTCATCTTCAATTGGCGCAGTTGGACAAGTTCTTACTCCGGAAATGGTACAGCAAATGATTGTTTCAGCATTTTCAGCTTGGGGCTACAAGCTAATGATATTACATCTAAATTTGGCTCGTTGATTCTGGTGCTTCCAATCATATGAGCAACTCCACTAGTATGATAAAAGATGTTCGTGAGTATCATGGTCCATCACAAATCGAGGTTGTCAATGGTAGTAATTTACTCATTACCTAGGTTGGGGATATTACTAAAACTTTCAAGAATGTTTTTGTTTCACCAAAACTCTCTACTAATCTTATTTCAGTTGGCTAATTGGTAGATAATAATTGTGATGTGAATTTTTTCCGTAATAGTTGCCTTGTGTAGAGTCAGGTGTCGAGGATAATAGTCGCGAAAGGGCCTAAAGTTGGAAGATTGTTTCCCATGTGCTATTCAATTCCGTGTTTCTTTTGCTTGTACTTCTACAACTAGTAAGACTAAGGTATGGCATAAGCGTCTAGGATATCCAAATTCTATCATGTTGGCTCATTTGTTAAATTATGGTCTCTTAGGAAATAACAATCAATTTTCAGCAACTCCCTTTGATTGTTCTACTTATAAATTAGGCAAAAATAAGACTCTTTACCTAATTTTGTTAGTCGTTCTACAAAGTGTTCTGATGTCAATCATAGTGATGTTTGGGGTATTTCACCAATTATTTCTCATTCTCGCTTCAAGTACTTTGTAACATTCATAGATGATTATAGTCGGTTTACATGGGTATATTTTTTCTATTTCAGATTTGAAGTATTTTTCATACTCAACATATTTTTGATCGACACTGGGACTCAATTTTCCACCAGCGTCAAAATATTAAAGATCTGATTCTGGTGGAGAATATATGTCTAATGAGTTCAATAATTTCTTATTCAGAAAGGAATTGTCTCACAACGCTCTTGTCTATATACGCCACAACAAAATGGGGTTGCTGACCGTAAAAATCGTCATCTTTTGGATGTAACTTGCAGTCCTCTGTCCCAGTGTTTTGGAAAGAGAAAAAGCAACGAGGTCTCGCTTCACCGAAGCGAGAAACGTGAAGCAAAACACATGTTTTTTTAATTAAAGGGCTAACAAACAGAACGGTAGCAGTGTAAGTTAAAATAAACAAAGCAGTATCAGTGTAAGTTTAAAAAAAAAACAGAGCAGTAGCAGAAGTTAAAAAAAGAACAGAGCAATAAGTTGAAAAAAAAAAAAGAGCAGTAGCAGTAAGTTACACAAAACAGAACAGTAGCAGTAAGTTAAAAAAAACAGAGAAATAAGTTTGAAGATGAAAAAAAAAAATTGTCGAAGAAGAAGAGAAACAGAAAATAGAGAAACTGAAGAAAGTCGAAGAGAAACAGAAAATGAGAAGAAGAAGAAGATTACCTTGACTCCTGAAAAGTATATTGAAGGTTCCAGCAAGCCCAAAAGAGTCGCAGCATTGGAAATAAAAGTTTAAGCGAGCTTTTAAAGAATTAAAAAAAAAACTAGTTGTTATTTGAGAAAAGAAAAAGCCCAACAGCGCTTATGCAAGCTTTTATTGCTTTTCCAGAAAGCATTGCTTCGCGCTTCAGGGGTTGAAGCGCTCGCTTTTTCACCATTGTCACGCTTCAAAGCAGAAAAACGATAAGGCTTCACTTCGCTTCGAAGCGAGTTTTTTTCGCTTTTACACAACACTGCTCTGTCCCATTCAAATACTGGGTTGAAGCTTTATCCAAAGCTGTCTATTTAATTAATAGGTTGCCATTTAAAGTGTTACATCTTGAGTCTCCATATAATCGTCTGTATCACCAAAATCCAAGCTATGATAATTTTCATACATTTGGTTGTGTTTGTTTGTGCATATCTCTCCTTCTCAGCGTAATAAACTTTCTGTTTAGTCTATTAAATGTGCTTTTATGGGTTATAGTACTTCATAAAAAAGTTTTGTTTGCTATGATCCAAATTCTAATAAAATACGTGTCTAGAAATGTTGTTTTCTTTGAGCATCAATATTTCTTTCCTACTCATGTTGAGACATCTTCTGCTCCTCCTTCTCTTCCTATTTTTGAAGATTTGTCATCTTCTTCTAAGAGATTCAAACCTAGATTTGTGTATGAACGACGTCGACTAACTCTACCCTATCTTGAAATTGATCCGCCACCTGAGACTGCTCCTCAAACATAATTTGAGATCTCTTCACGGTCTGCTCTTCTTGAGCCTCCTCAGTGATCTACCAGGGTATCTCGTACTCCTAATTGGTATGATTTTTTTCTAATTTATCCAGCATCTCTATTCCATCAGGTTATTCACAAGCCTCCAAGCTTGCATGTTGGCAGAAAGCAATGACAGAAGAACTATTGGCACTTAAGGAAAATGACACATGGGATATTGTTCCTTGTCCTTCAAATGTCCGTCCAGTTGGATGTAAATGGGTTTATTCAATTAAACTTCATTCTGATGGAACTCTTGATCGATACAAAACTCGATTGGTGGTCCTTGGAAACAAACAGAAGTATGGTGTAGACTATAAGAAGACCTTCGCACCAGTAGAAAAGATGACTACGGTACGAACTATTATTGCCATTATTGTGTCACAAAACTGGCCTCTTCATCAAATGGATGATAATATGTTTTTCTCCATGGTGATCTCAAAGAGGGTATTTATATGAAACCTCCACCTGGTTTGTTTCCATCACCTACATCATATGTTTGCAAGTTGAAGCGATCTTTATATGGTTTAAAACAAGTTTCCAGAGCTTCGTTTGACAAGTTTCGATCTACTTTGCTACACTTCTCTTTTAAACAGAGTAAATAGACTCATCTTGGTTTCTTCGACAAACATCTACTGGTTGTGTGCATCTTTTGGTATATCTGGAAGACATTATTATCATGGGAACTGATTCTTCATTAATCTCTGTCCTCCAGCAGCAGCTCAAGGATACTTTTCATATGAAAGATCTTGATGCTCTTACCTATTTTGGGGGTTGGAAGTTTATTATGATTCTTTAGTGTCAAGAAGAGACAAGAGAAACTGAAGAATGATCGACTCAATTTGATGATCCAATACATCAGAATACATAGGTATTTATACACAAAAGAAAATATACTACATTTAGTGTAAATCCTACAATTAATGTGCATATATTCTACACTAATGTTACACAATATTCTACAATAAATATAATATATTTTACAACTAATGTTACACAATATTCTACACTAAATATAATATATTATACAACTAATGCTACAGAATATTCCAAGCTTGAATATAATATATTCTACAACTAATGCTACAGAATATTCCAAACTAAATTTCATATGTAGAATATCAATTTGCCTACAAGAAATCAATGACGCTGTCGTGTCATTGATTTTGCAAACACGTCAGCTATTTGAAGATCACTAGATACATGTGGAAGGGTAATAACTCTTTCATCTACAACTTCACTGATAAAACGACAATCCACTTCAACATGCTTGGTTCTTTCACGATAAACAGGATGGGTAGCAATCTGAATAGCACTTTTGTTGTCAATATGAAAGAGATGTAGGACTAGATTGAGAAAATCCGATTTCTTCCAATAAACCAAGAAGCCAAATAATTTCGGAGCAAACTGTAGACATTGCCTGATATTCAGACTTTGTTGAAGATTTTGAAACATGGTCTGTGCTGTAAAATATTCAGTTTGGAATATTCCGTAGCATTAATTGTATAATATATATTATATTTAGTGTAGAATATTTGTAACGTTAGTTGTAAAATATATTATATTTATTGTAGAATATTGTGTAACATTAGTGTAGATATTCTTTTGTGTATAAATACCTATGTATTCTTGGAGTAACTGATGAAATTGCTACTATGTGACCAGAAGATCACGGGTTCCAAACTTGGAAACAGCCTCTTGCAAAAATGTAAGTTAAGACTGCACACAATAGATCCTTGTGGTCAGACCCTTTTCCGGACCACGCACATAGCGGGAGCTTAGTGCACTGGGCTGCCCTTATTTATAAATACCTATATATTCTGATGTATTTGATCAACAAATTGAGTCAATCATTCTTCGTTTTCTTTTGTTTTCTCTCTTCGTGACACTATTAAGCTCCAAAGTAAGATAAGTAAAGGAGGGAAACCAGTAGTCTAAACATATTGACTCAAAGAAAATGAAAAGGACTGAGATGTTAAACACGAAAAGCAGCCAAGTTCTGAGGTTAGTTTTAATGGTGAAAGGAAAAAAAATTAAGTGAGAAATACATCTGTCACGCGTGTGTATTTCACCACATACTCTAGATCTGATTGTGGTGTTTCAAGGTTTCACCACAGACTCTAGATCTGGTCGTGGTGTTTCAAGGTGATTAATTCCACTTTGAAATTGTTCAGGGAGGTAGTAGGACCTCCACTAAGGTGGGGTGCTTAGCTGAGCCAACCATAGACACATCATTTGGATTCCCCTATTTGGATCAGCCTATTCTTCAGCACTGTACCAGAATGAACCCTTCTGAGGAAAACTTTGTGGAGTCTGGCTGCAATTGACTTTAGGATGTATTATCACAATCAAAACTGAAGGCGAGGAGTTGCTCAATTTGAATGTCTTAGATCAATAAGCAAGGTACATCACATGGCAAGTTTGTACTTTTTTTTGGATAGTAGTTTGGTTGTTACCTTCCAAACAAATGACCCTTTTTCTAAATTTGAAGAAACTTTCACTTAAGCTTATCATTTTAAGCTTAATGAGAAGTTTCTATAGCAACCCAAATATTATTAGATATTTAAGACCACAAGTTTCAAAAGTCATACAGCCACACAAATGTTATGCATGTTTAAGACCACAATTTCAACACCCTTCTTTTCTTTCTTAAACTCTATTATTAAGTGTTTGGCTATAAAAAGAAGAAGTTCCTAGTCGCATAGAGAATTGGATAGTCTTTTGGGAAGACTAAGCATACACGAAATAGGCAACCTTTATATATATCTCACACCATTTTTTTATGATAAGCTCACACCATTTTGGAGAAGCTGTAAAATTCATTTAATTAATGAAAAAGATTATTTTACGAATGTCTCTTGCACTATGTTTTGTTGACATAAGGAAGTCCAATTTGTGCCCTATTCCCTAAATTCTAAAAATTGTCATTTTTCTTGGTATCAAGTACAGCACCTCAGATCCCAACCATGCTACAAAGTCTTATTGTTCTTCGGTGAAAATTGAAATGTAGGGGCAGTGGTTACTTGTAGCATCTTAATAACACCAATGGTAAAAGCTTTCAGGTAAGTGATACTGGGCAAGTGGCCAAGAAACTCATTCACGATTTTGTCATAACTTGTGCAGCATTAGAAGCTTGCAATCCCAGGGTTCAATGAGGAGCCAAGATTTTTACTAAGGGAGTTCAGAATATGAAAAAATAAACACACGAAATAACTGAAGGAGGTTCAACATCTATTATATATCCGAACCCCCTAAGCCCAAGCTAGCTACGCCAAAAGGATGGAAGAGGGAATAGGATTTCTCTCCTGAATAGGAAGATCCTATGTTGCTCAAGCATTTTAATATGTTTGATAGAGAACAGATTCAAATTCAAAGTTACATCTCAATGAATAAACTTCAACTCATGGAAATAGTTGAAGTTATAAAGTAGAGTACGATTACACCAGCCAAATGGTCAAGATTATGCAAAGCAAAAGACCATAGAACTAGGTAATGGATAAGAAAGCATCAGCCTAAGATAAAAAGGAGAAAACAGAAGTCTAAGCAGGATAGATGGATAAAATATTAAAATAATTGAATCCTTTCCGATCTGAAGCACTGAAACATTAATGCCAGATAATGGAAAAGGCATCAGAGAGAAAAACACCAAATAGGAGCCCTACGTTATTTCAATCTAAAATAGAAAAGAACAAACATGCATATAGTATCATTGTTAGGAGGAAATGTCTTACGAGAACAGAAAAAAAAAAGACAACGCTGAGGACGTTGAAAGGCAGATAACAAGGAAGGTGTATATCCAGTAGAGTAGCGGACCCATTAACTACCAAGTTTTTTAACCGTGCACCGTTGGTCCTCGGGGATTTCTCGGTTACCAAAAAAATAGAAAAAGGCATATATCCCACTTATAGAGCTTAACAGAGATAATTTGGAGAGATGAATCAATCTACAAAAACATCATCAATTAGAGTTGAAAAGTCTGAGTTAGTACTTACATCTTTAAGTCCAACATATCCAGATTCTATTCTCGAGTTTTTTTCAAATGCTTGAAATATGTTCCAACCCCACTCTTGGTATGTTTTGTTTCCAGTCAAACGCCAGAGGTAAAACAGAGATTCGACAGTTTCTGGCCTTAGTATGTTCCACGATGTGCCCACAGCCATATCCTGGAAAGCATTAAAGAGGGGGAAAAAACCACAAGTACTTTTTATCAGCATAAGCAAACAGCAATGACAAATACTACTCCCTCTATCCCATTTTATGTGACCTACTTTCCTTTTAGGTCCGTCCCAAAAAGAATGACACATTTCCTTATTTGTTAACTTTTTAAAGGCACAATTACTTTTTTATCCTTATTGGTCCCACTTAATTAAAGATAGTAGTAGTCCTTTTTTTCTTAATAAAGGAAAATTTGGTAAACATTACAAAGTCTTCTCTTATTTCTTAAATTCCGTGCCCGGTCAAAGTTGGTCACATAAAATGGGACGGATGGAGTAATAAATTAAGTGGCAAAATCGACCTCGCCATCAGTAAAGAGATAGTTTTCTCCTGCCAACTTTGTAGGTGTTGACTGATAGAAGTTATAGCAAGTCCAAGCAAGCTGCAAGAAGAGGTCAATAGACCCAGTAAAATAGCATTACTCAAGTATTCTGTTACAGACAAGCAAAAGTGGAAGTAGTGACTATATGATGAATTAAGCCCACTACAGATCCTCTGTGCCTTCTTTCTACGGTTCCTTTATCTGTAACAGAAAGCTAGAAGGTTGAAATGTTAAGTCTGGACATACAGGAGCTGAATGAAAATGCTTAGTTTAATGACACCAGGTAAACATTCAAAATGTTCCTCTGCCCAACTTAGGATTCATAAAAGTGGCTGGAAAGAATCTGAATCCAGAATATGGCATACGTTATTTTATGCTTCACCTTGTAGCGCCACCAAATAAACAAAAGAAAACCCGAAGTCGGCAGAATATTGTGCAATGTAATCTAAGCAACCTCATGCTCAAAGTTGATGCAAACCTTCATGAGAGATTGATGGTCAGAGAAGAACATAAGTCAGACTTTTTTTTTTGACAACGAACTTAAGTCAGACCATAGTTTGGTGCTCTACAAGTTCAAAATACCTCTTCTGCCAGTGATAAGAACTTCTGAGACTCGTCAGGACCATAACCAGACGAACCTAAAGCTAACATTCCTGGAGCAAAGCATGCAAGTTCATCCATCTGTACAGAATTCAAAAAAGGGTGTTAATATGATTTAAGAACAACACACATGATTAGAACTCCCTGCTACACATTTGAACCCTATAAATCACCTTGTTTTCTAGAGTTTCTCCAATCTTCTCACAAATATAAGCAAAAGATGATGGAGAAGTCCTCCGCACCAAGCTTAAAAGACCTTTCATTGATGTCTCCCACATTTTTCTGTTTGGAAAATTAAATAGCATAATTTTATTTAATATGCTCGAGATTGCAAAAATTTGTAAAAGAACATCCTTCAAATTTAAATTTCAGAAAAGATATATGCATTGACATACTTTGACTTGGTCCAAATTTCTGATCCTTTTGATTCTAACTAAGTAATTAAAACACAAATTTTCAAATAATAACCTATTTCTTCTTCCTCCACTTCAGATCAGTAAAGTATACAGAGCTAGCTATGGATTTATTAAAGGAAACACACTACCCAATAAGACGCACTGAAACCATAATCCCTAGTTCTTTGGTCTTTAAATTAGTTTCTGCAAAACAGCTTAAAACTGCTAATCAAGATAATAGCCATAAGGAAATCCTCCACTAATTTAATAATTTTCACTCATCCAGTTTGACCAGCAAGGAAGATAATAAAACAAAACTATTTGAAACTTAAGATTGCTATATCTAAAATTTAAGAGACATGTTAAAAGTGATGCTTGGAAGATGTAACAAGATTACAAAAATGCAACACCAAAAAAGTACTATATTGTTAATCAATATTGTAGGTTTTGTACTTTTAGGAAAACATGATGGGACTATATAATCATGGCTTCGTTAATGCTCCCCAAGTAGCTCAGGTTTGAGATTGTGTATTTATCAGAATGATATTAAAAATAGCTGAAAATTTTTTAGATGAAAAATAGTAGAACAGTTACTTAGCAGTAAATTTAATCACTCTTAATCTGATATATACATATATCTAATGGTATAATAAAAAATATCTCTAACAATTCAGGTCTGTATTAATGTATTAAGATTACGCCAACTCTTCATCAAGTTGTCATTGTTTCTCCTTAATAATGTTTTTTCCTTTTCATGTTCTTTCTAATTCGTGCCTTTCTGTTTGGTGCATCTTGGTCTATATATGTAAAAATTTGAATAACATTTCTATTATTTAGGCCATGATGCATGACAAAAGACTTGGTTCAGGACCGACGAAGTATTCTAACCTTAGTAAAAATAGAGAAAAATTTACACTTAAGCTTCTTACCTGTAGCGTCCCACAGCATCTGTTCTATTTCCTTGTATCCAGACCTTGAGTAAATATTCATAAAAGCTGAAACAACATCTTCTACTATAATATACAAAAGAAATAAGGGAAACCAAATGCCAATGAACAGAAAGATATGGTGATACCAGTCCATTCCAAGTTCACATTATCAGATAAATCATATGGAAAAAGAGAACAGAAGGCCATTCACCTGTCCCCCATGGCCCCAAACGTTATAGTAGAGTATACAACTTCCTTTCCTTCTGGGCTAACATGTATTGGAAGCAAACCATCATCTGGGAAAGTTCTACTAAGTTCTAAGATAACATTCTCCACCTGGAATAGAATTTTTAACATTCTCCAAAGTCAAAATTGAATTAGAACCATCATCTGGGAAAGTTCTAAGTTGTAACATAACATTCTCCACCTAGAATATACATTTCAACCTCGAATTTTTGGTTACGAGAAAAAATTAGTGTCCATTAGTTCAGGAATCGTGACAAAAACTTTTATCTCTCTAAATCAAAATTGAATTATAGGAAAGATACAAAAAAAAGGAAGAAAAACAAAAAGACATCCCTCCTTTTTGCTTTGCAATTAGATTATACCATTCGGTCACTAGCAGAGCATTGATTCAAGTATGTGCAGCTTAACAAATTTTCTGCCATGCCCATTTGATATTGTAGTTTTATTTAGTAGCTATCGAGATGTTATATTTTGAAAACTATTGGGGAATACCTTTTGTTGATACTTTGGGTCTCCTGTCCTTTGTGAAAGAGCAATAAACTCAAGCTGCTCAGAGGCAGAATCTGCTAGGATACTATGACCCTGAGAAGAGGGAGCACAATAGTTTCAGCAAATGTACGCTAGAACTCCAGAGATATCATCATACATATATATATATATATGTGTGTGTTTGTGCATTCCAAATTATATATTACATGTCAGGAGCCTGAAATACTCGGATTTCAAAAGATAGTCGTTGGTAGGCAAAGAGGATTCTGTCCAAGTGTTTAAAAGGATAATTAAAGAAACATTTTCTCCCACTGGAATGTGCACCGCCCTCACCCTGCAGTTCCCCAATATCCCCCAAAGAAAAGAAAAAAACAGCACTTAAAAAGAAAAGAGATGGATTCACATGGGAGAAATTTCAGCAAAAGGACATTGTTAAAACAGCGTCTCTACCCCGCAAATATCTTCTTTTTTGAGTCAGGGTCTATCAGAAATAGTCTCTCTACCCCGCAAAGGTAGGAGGTTAGGTCTGTGTACATCTTACCCTCCCAGACCCCACTTGTGGGACTACACTGGGTGTGATGTTGTTGTTGTTGATATTGTTAAAAGATGGCAGGCCGCATAAACAAGTCAAAAGTATATGGGACTGTTTCTTAGATAACTGCAAATTGCTAACTTCCATAGGACATGTTTCTCCCAGCAAACAAGAGTCAGTTGGGAGAAAGCACAATGGGAGGCGGTAATGAGAGAGAAAACATGGGGGTGGATCATAAGACCCTTTCAGTATATTTTAAGAAAATTAGAGCATTTATCAAGGTAAAGCACGGTGTTTTGTTCACGCAGTTCCCCTTTTGAACTCTTCTCCCGGCTGGGATCCCCTCCATGCCCTTCGAAGATTGGTGCAGGGTAAAGCATCAAATGACTTGTCAAATAAAATTTAGAACAACGCCCAGCAGGGATACTTGAGTTATACTACGGTGAAAATCAACTTGAATTTGGTAGAGTTCAGAATTACCGCAGTCCACCTATGATTATGTGGATTCCCATGTAACAAGTTGATAATGTTGTAAGGGATGCCAGTAGGTGTATTCCATGCAGGAAACAGTCTGTCAGCAATGTCTTGAGCTTTATCTAGGAAAAGCTTTTCACCAGAGAGATCATACGCACTAAGAAGTCCACCAAGAACTCTGTTGTTGAATTACATAGAATTTAATGAGTGAAGTGTTGTCCGGACTATATATATATATATAGAAGAATGTATATTTGTATTTATAATTAAGAACTAATAAAAATGTAAATTTAGCAAGAACAATAATTTTGTTCATATATAAACTAACAAAGTATTAACAATATGCAAACTTAAACAAGAATGTTAAACATGAAAAAAGATAATAACAATTTCACGAAAAATTGTAAAACAGAAAGTGTGATTAAGTCTAGTGAATTCACAATATTCCTATTCATATCCGAAGCCGAACAGAGCGACGACGGCGCGAGACACTACTTCTTCTTTGCTCACTATTAGCTAAAAGAAGTAGAACTCAATATAAGCATAAGATTATTCACTTCTCCCACTAATATGAAAGAAATGCTTTTAACAAGAGTAAGTAAACAATTCATATTTAAATTTGTCTCCACTTCTTTCTCTCCATATTCAACTTTTACTTTTCATTTTTCATTTTCATCCATTTTCCATTATTCTTTTTCATTCTTGTAAATTAATTCAAGATGAAAATTCTAACAAAAACATTGAAACAAATCATGATGAAGAAAGGGGAGCGAAATATTTAACACCCATTGAGTTTTGGAAGCAATAAGAACAAACAGTAGGAAATGGAACGACTTTGTCAAAACAAGTGATGTTCATTATATGCTCTATTCCGGAGAAGACCTATCAAGTCCTAAAGATAACATTGGCAATAGCAGACTAAACATGCTACAACACAGACGGACCACTATCTATTCCTTCTACCGTCACTGTTGCCAAACCTATTGTCCCTTTTTTTTAACGTTGTTAAGAAAAGATGTGTGACAGTATTTTTCCATACAAGATGAAAAGATGATTGAACCTTACTGCTAGAAATTGAGAACAGATCAAGATCAGGATTGGTGAGTACGTGACACAAAGGGAGAAGAACTCCATTTGGAAAATGGAATGAAGGGGAAAATGAAATTAAATAAGTAGTTAAAGCAAGATCAACTAATTAAGAAATTGGACATTTTTTATGAGAACCTACAAATCAATCACCGATCTAATTTGAGTACGATAGACCTCAACAGAGAAAATTAAAGAGTAATTCCAGCAAGTGATTGAGTTCAATCTCAATTCTTTTGACATTTCTAAACTATCGTTTGTTAATGTAGGTTGTGTCGGGATATACTATGGCTAGTAAGCCATTTCGTTTGCATTTTATTCAATGAGACTAATTCGATACTCCTCCAAGAGTACTCTAAAACACTGCACCTTTTTCCTTTACCAAAGATATTGAGAGAGCAAAAAAAGATCAATGACCAAAGTAGTCTATGATGATCCTTCTCAAACCCAATTTGTAAGATTACACTAGATTTGTTGTTGTTATAATCTAACTTATGCTTATCAAGCCAACTTTTCGAATTAGAAATAGCTTCTACAGCAAGTTCGAAATCTCAAGATTGGAAACATCAAGGACAATTATGTAGGACGAAGATGTGAGTGTTCAAAAATGTATCAAGATATAGTTAAACATAGGTTGTGTCAGGATATACTATGGCTAGTAAGCCATTTCATTTGCATTTTATTCAATGAGACTAATTCTATACTCCTCTAGGAGTACTCTAACCTTTTTCCTTTCCCATAGATATTGAGAGAGCACAAAAAGATCAATGACCAAAGTAGTCTATGATAACCAAATTGGTACTCTATCCCTCTCAAACCCCATTTGTGAAATTCCATTGGATTTGTTGGGCCCATTTATGAGAT
>JBDJHY010000097.1:9990814-10002717 GCA_039654485.1 Withania somnifera
CTCCTACCTTGCCTCTAATATTCTCCTCCCTGATCATGTCCCTCCTAGTCAACCCACACATCCCTCGCAACATCCTCATCTACCTTTTAGCTTTTGGATGTGAGAGTTTTTCACTCACCAACACTCTGTTCCATATAACATACCAGATCTAACTGTCACTTTATAAAACTTGTCTTTAAATTTAGGTGACACCTTTTTGAATATTAATTATAAATAAAAATCTGTTCTTTATGATTTACATAACGATACCTTCATGATATATCAATTATTACATAAATAATTATACATTATTAATCTCTTATAATTTGCTTCTAGTTGAATCAAACGACCCTCAAGAGTGTACAAAACCATAAAAATAAGGATAAAATATGTCTATAGTTCACATTTTTTCAAATCTCATATGCGTGATTATATACTAAATATGTTGATATTGATTACCATTGAGAGTATGAACAAACTAGCTAGACTAGCCTTAAGTGAAATGGTGTCTTATTTTTTTATTTTTTATTTTTGAGTACTAATTGCAACATATTTTAGACAAAAGGCTCGATCTGGCCAAAAGCAAATCTGATTTTGACCAACAAGTGGTGCTATTAATTTATGCATGGATGGCACAATAAGAACTTGATTAGACTGTTTAAGTGAGTACTAATTGCAATATATTTTAGAAAAAAGGCATGATCTAGCCAAAAGAAAATCTGATTTTTGACCAACAACTGGTGTAGTTAATTTATGCATATGGCACTATCAGAACTTGATTAGATGTCTAGAGGAGATAGACAAAATAGAAGACAATATTATTTAATTACAAAAATTGGCCCAGAAATTGAATCATAAATATTATATACTCCCCGCGCACCCACCCTCCCCACCCCTTTTTTTTTTTTTTTTTAATGTGGAGAACAGAGAGAAGGGCGTGACATGATAAGTAAATGGAATACAGTCTGTATCAAACTAGACACTACACTCTTTCTCTCTTACTTCCTAGTCCCACCCATGTTCCAATACACATTCTTATATTTGTTTCAATTTGCCATCTTAATTTCTATACTTATATGAGTTATATTTAAAACCTTAAACCTATCCAAATAAGAATTTCGTAGAAAATGACTTCAGAATTACTAAGTGGGAATTTTTGGTCTAAATTTTAAATGCTAATTAGTGAAAGAGTGTTGCGCTCTCTCATGGGAAATCCAGTTTTTGAAAAATGCAGTTGAACTCTTGATATATATTTTTACCAAAAGACAGGGGTAATTACGCTTTTTGAGCCTTCAATTATCTAAATTATAAGTTTGCTCCATGTAATTTTTTATAAAGTACACTTAATCTTGAATTAATTAAAATGTATATTTCCTCCGTCCTATTTTATATGTCATTATTTTACTTGACACGATATTAAAAAAAAAATAAAAAAAATTGGAACATGTGGCCTCCCTTCATTCCTATGAATATTTGTATAATTATAAATTATTTTATATTTTTTTTTGGGCCGGACTAAGTGAGGAAATATATTTCTTCCCTTATATATAGGAAATTATATTTAGCTTAATTTTAAGAACTCTATTTCCTTATACAATTCTACCATAATACAACACCATTATCAATTAAATTTGTGAAAATTCAAAAGTAGAAGGACTAAAACTGTAATTTTTAGCTTATATTATTATTATTATTATTATTTTTTAAAATAACACACATAAAAGATTAAAATCTAAGTTAACGAGAAGAGAAGTATACATCCTTCACTATATATATAGGTAGGTAAAGACCCTTAAACCACACCCAAAAAAACCAAACCATAAGCCAATGGAGGGCTCTATCAACCTTCTTTCACTATCCCTTCTCTTAATCTTCAGCCTTACCCAAGCTACAGTTGGGCTGACCAATCCCAAATGTGCCAAGTTTCAGCAAGACTCATCAACATTACAAGTCCTACATGTAAACAGCCCTTGCTCACCTCTTAAACAACAAAAAAAACACTTATCATGGGTAGACACTGTCCTCCAAATGCAATCAAAAGACACAAACAGACTACAATTCATGGCTAGTCTAGTAGCTGGTAGATCTTTTGTCCCTATTGCTTCTGGAAGACAAATTCTACAAACCCCAACTTACATTGTGAAGGCTAAGATTGGGACACCACCTCAGACATTGATGGTGGCTCTTGATAATAGCAATGATCTTTCTTGGTTCCCTTGTAGTGGATGTGTTGGTTGCTCATCTACTGTTTTTGCCTCCGCCAAGTCTACTACTTTCAAAAATGTTAGCTGTGAACGTGCATCGTGCAGCCTGGTAACTACTTTTAGTGCTCCCTCCATTTCACATTTAACTTAGGGGCTAAATTAAAAATACTTAAAATATAATAAAATATCATTTAATCTTATATAAAGTCTGAAACGTAATAAAAAGTTGAAAGGAGCCGGAGTTCATTTTATACTCTCCTTATTTCGAATTTTAAGAAAGAACCAGTGTCTTTTGGATAATATCAGAACTGTTTTAAGTCTTAAAGATTACTATACAAATAGAAAGGTAAATATTTAATAAAGTTTTGAAATGTAAGTATCATTCTTGTCATAACTCATTAAAACAGAAAAAAGTATTGCAAAATTTTAAAAAAATGAATAAAAATATTGTATAATATAAAAAATGACATTTATTTTGAGGCAAGACTAAAGAAAAGAATAGCTGCATGAATAGGTTGAAATTGACATTTTTTAGAAAAGACTTATAAAAGGAAACACATAAATTTTAGTAACAGCAGAGTGAGTACATTTAGTAGTTGGAAATTTTAAATATTGTAGTTACATTTCTTCTAGGAAGGAATATCAACCACATATTGGTTATTTCTGGATAAGTTCATACCAATAAGATGAAAAACTTTCAATTTGAAGATCCTACTCTAGTTAAATAAACTCTTGCTATTAAAATAATATCCTATTGTATCTTTTTTTCTTAGTCGTGGACATAAATAATTGACTTGCATACATCCATAAGCTTTCATACTTTCTTTCAGTGTTAAATATTGATTTTCTAAAAGTAGGAATAAATATTAATTGATTCAGAACTAAAAGCAATCATGATTTTAGAAATGCTACGGTCGAAGAGCAAAAACCAAAAAAGTTAGTAGAAATTAGATAAAGCTAATCATGCTTTTAAGATCGTATTAAACTAGTAATTATTGATAAAGTACGTAACGCGCTACATACAGCGTGTGAGCTGAGGTATCAAAGTTGATTCATCATTCTCGGCATTATCCATAATAATGCAATCCGCCGCAGGGCTATCCGGCCCGTGACATTCGTCACATGATTTTTAAATAGATAAAAATATAATTAAATTTTTGATAAATAAGTAATTATAATAACAGTTATATCTCAATTCTACTGACCATATTTTTCAGGAAAATTATAAAAATAAATTATTTAAATAAAATAATTATATTTACATAGCTTAAAAAATAAATTTACATCCGCATAGCGCAGTTTTTGCTTTGTAAACACATTTATACAGGTCTATATAATTATATATTTTTATATATATCCAGTAAACAAATTTATAAACGTGTATAAAATTAAAAAAAATATTTATATTTATTTTTAAGCTATTATATAAAATTATATGAATTTATACAGAATACTTTAATATTATTATACAGCTTATATAGAATTATACCATATATATACAGATAAAAAAAATTAAAAGAAGAAGAACTGTTAACCAACCAAACAAAGAAGAAGAAAACCCGAGAGGGGTTGGCGCTTCACTGGCGACTGTCCTTTGGCCATTATGTGTAAAAAAAAAAAAAATTGTATTTAGTTAAAATAAGTAAATAATTTGACTATACAGGTATAAAATGTTATTTTTCATTTTTTAATGCTAGTTGCTAATTTTTTTTTTTATATAACTATATTAAATATATTGTTAATTTTTTAGGTACCAAAACGCAATTGTGACACGGGCACTTGCACGTTTAACCTAACCTACGGTGGTTCGAGCATAGGTGGAAGTCTGTCAGCAGACACATTTGCACTCGCCAAAGACCCAGTACCCGAATTTAACTTTGGTTGTATAGGGAAGGCCACTGGTAGCTCAGCTCCACCCCAAGGGCTATTAGCTTTGGGACGTGGCCTATTATCATTTATGTCCCAAAGTCAGAGCCTCTACCAATCCACATTCTCTTATTGTTTGCCCAGTTACAAGTCCCCCAACTTTTCTGGCACACTTAGATTAGGCCCAAATGGCCAACCCATGAGGATTAAGACAACCCAATTGCTAAGAAACCCCAGGAGATCATCATTTTACTATGTCAATTTGATCGGAGTTAAAGTCGGCCGGCGAATAGTTGATATCCCACCTAGTGCTTTGGCGTTCAACCCTAACACCGGTGCCGGCACAATAATTGATTCTGGTATTTCAATTTTAATAATATTCTTATAATTACAGCTTAATTTAAAATTAATGGTAAAAAATAACCTAAACTATCTCTATTTTTTGAGTGCTATATGAATTTATTTAGTAAATTTTCACTAACTATTTAGCAGAAGGTACTTTAGCGGTTAACTTTTTTAACCTAAGCGACAATGATATATTCGGTAAGAAGAGTATTATTTAAGGTTTATTTTGATAAATTGTTGGTAATAATTTTCTGAAATTCAGATGCTGTGATTTTGACCGTGGAGAATCAATTGGTACCCTCTTTTGTTTTTGTTGGAATTGTCAGGCACTGTATTCACGAGACTAGTGGAGCCAGCGTACACAGCAGTGAGGAACGAGTTCAGGAGGAGAATGGGTAAGAACACAACGGTTACATCACTCGGAGGATTCGACACCTGCTACACCGTCCCCGTGACGATTCCAACAATAACGCTAATGTTCGCCGGAATGAACGTGACGCTACCACAAGACAACTTCCTGATCCGTAGCAGCTCAAGCAGTACCACTTGCTTAGCTATGGCTGCTTCCCCTGCAGACCCAGTAAACTCTGTAGTCAATGTGATTGCCAGCTGGCAGCAGCAGAATCATCGGATCCTCTTTGACGTTCCTAATTCTAAAGTTGGCGTTGCTCGTGAAGCCTGTAGCTGAAAACAAGTGCTAATTAGTAATTTGGATTTTTCTTAATTAAGTTAGTCTTTATATCATCATTTGATGGGACCTTATTTTGGTTTTTTTCGTTTCGTATTTGAATGAATTATTAGGAGAGGTCCTGTTTTTGGACTTTTGTCTTTAACTGTGTCACGGGTTGAAAGTAACACAGAAATTTGTTTCTTGCTTTTCACACCTTCGAAACGCAAAGAAAATAAAATTATATTATTGCTGCTCCCTTCCATACAAATTCTGCCCAACATTGGTTCACAATTATACTGTTTACTGTTAGTTGATAAATATTATTGTCTAGCCAATAAAATATCATTCAACACTAATAATATTCAACAACTAAATTTAGATATATTGTCTAACTCACAAAATATCATTCAAATACTAATTTTACCACATAATATTTAAAATTTACAACACATAAAGTGTTAAATACCACAAAACATATATAGCATAACAATTTATCTATAGCATAACAAACAAATATTGAAGCTGAAGTAACTTATACATATAAAATTAACTTAAAAATAATTATTTTATATTGAAGCTGAAGTAAATAATAAAATAATTTTAATTTGAAGCATTTTATAAATAACAATGTTATAGCAATCAACTTTTTATAATATTAACAAGTTTACTTTCAGATTTATATTATTTGGGCCAGTGCCCATTTTGACAAATACATAGCCCAACGTCCAAACATTTCAAGACAACTAGGGTTTCATTATAGGGCCCGCCATAATGATATATGGATCAGCCGAGTAGCAGTACATGAGGCATTTGGTATCACATTGTCCTGGAAAGTTGAGACTACTTGATGTCGATTCTATTGCGCCTCCGCTAAGAGGCGCTCATGCTGCGTGTAGAATCGATAAAAGGAGGATGATGATTCAGGGAGGGATTGATTTATCTGGCCTGCGATTGGGAGATACATGGGTACTTGAATTGTCCGAAAATATTCATCTTGGAGTTTGGCAAGAAATCATAACTCATCCATCTCCTCCATCTCGCTCTGGACATACATTGACTTCTGTTGGAGGAAACCAAACAATTTTGTTTGGCGGGAGGGGTTTAGGCTATGAGGTGCTTAATGATTTATGGCTCTTTGATACATCTGAAGGTTGCTGGAGATGGGTACAGTTACTATTTGACTTGCAAAACATACCCCACGGATCAACCCTGCCAAGAGTTGGTCACTCGGCTAATCTCATCATAGGTGGAAGACTGCTAATTTATGGAGGAGAAGATTCTTACAGACACAGAAAAGATGACTTTTGGGTGTTGGATATCAACTCAGTGACATCCATTATGCAGTCTGGGACTCCTCCAAACCCAGAGAGATCAAAGCCTAAACTGTGGAGACGGCTCAAGTCCAAAGGTGATAACCCTTGTGGCAGATCATTTCACCGAGCTTGTGTGGATCCTTCAGGTCGTAACTTGTATATCTTCGGTGGCATGGTAGATGGTTTACTTCAGCCTGCCGAATCCTCGGGGTTGAGGTTTGACGGTGAGTTGTTTCTTGTGGAGTTTTTGCTTCAGTGCTAGGGGAATTGGAAGGTGATCATAGGAAAAACAAGTATGTGGTGATTCCAAAATGCAAATTCCAAAATGCTACTGCTTTGCATGACAATGCATCTTAGTGTAAATATCGTAGCAGCTATTGGGGTGCTACTAAAAGACCTAAGGAGGTATTGTATCAGTACCGAGCTTTTCATGATCCAGCAAAGCCCTCTGGAATTAACCGTAACTACCTGTAAATTTCTGGTTCAGGAGTGAAATCAAGTCCTGTAGACCAGACTTAGTTTGACATATGGATAGTTGTTCTGAATTTTGATGTAACATGTACATTCTTGATCTTTACTGGCTAGTATTACTATTGCTGCTATACATCTTTTTTTCTTTTTTGTTAAATAAAGATTTTTATTACCAATGAGCTATTTTCACTCTTTAATCATACTGATGTGAATCTCACAGTGACAAAAGGGGAAGAAAATAGGAGAAAATAAATTAATCGAATCAAGGCTGCAAATTCAACATTAATGAATGTTAGTTTACGACAATATGGCAGACCACATGTATTTCAATTCTAATATGACAATAACTGAAGTCTCTTGTTCAATGAACTTTAATACCGTTGGATTTATTTATGCTTAAGAAAATAACCTGTGATATCTACATTAATATGCCAAATTGCAATGCATATCAACTTAGAATTGTTGTGGAGGATATAGCGC
Organism: Withania somnifera; assembly: GCA_039654485.1. Lineage (NCBI taxonomy): Eukaryota > Viridiplantae > Streptophyta > Magnoliopsida > Solanales > Solanaceae > Withania > Withania somnifera. The sequence goes on from JBDJHY010000097.1 coordinate 9,998,143, forward strand.
CGAATTTGCAAAGACCTTAAAAACACACATTCAACTAGTCTGTCCATGTCCTTTAGGGGTCATTTGGTTACAAAAATAAATCATACATAATAATTTCGGCATCAGAGTGTGGCGCCACGTAAAATACAAGATAATTTCTTTACGTGGATGGAGTAACTGATACATGCAATAAAGGGGGGCTGCAGGACCATCGTGAAATTAGGTGAGATACACATAAATATAAAAAAAATACTTTTAAAAATATAAAATTATTTTATCTTATATTTGTTTCTTTATCTGATATAAGTAACGCCGGGACTATCTATACTACAATTATTGTGTCAACTTTGTACAACTATAATAATCCGGGATAAAACAATATAACGACATTGATATCCTTCAAAACTCTTCAGCCTAAGTTTTTTCATTAAAATTTATCTTTTTAGTGTAAAAACCTATTTTATATCACCTCCTGTACATCTAATTTTTAGTATGATAAAAGTGTATTGACTAGATAATTCCGCCGTCATTCAATTGTCGTATAATTCATATATTATAATTTTAGCAGTTTGGTTTTTTGAATTTTTATGACATCTTTTTTAATATGCTTAAAAAAGACATGACATACTTTTAAATTTAAAAATAAGTTAACTCTCTTAATAAAAAGTTTCTTTAATAATATGATAGATATGTGCAAGCCAAATATTATAATGAAGAAGGATATGATATGCTAAAAATTATAAATGTAAAATACCTTCATTTCTTTTAATAAATTTTACTGTATTACTAAATTAAAAAGAAGGAACCAAACAACCCCTCGTGGAGAGAACTTCCAAAAGGAAGAAAATCGTCGAAGTCAGCTCATTTCCATGTATCCACGTATGGTGTGCCATAGGAATGGTGAAAACGTGTCAACCAACAATAAAATAGCAATTTGGGAGAAGCCCCAAACAGCTGTATAATAAGCACTATTCTAATCATATTATTAATTTTGTCTAAACTCATTCGGCAACAACATGAGGAGCTACTACTCCTTGTTCCTTCTCTTATTGTTGTTTATCATATCCCTCCACTACTCCTTTGGCAGTGTTGGAGAGGAGGACAAGAAGAAGAGCTTAAAGAACAACAACTCCACATGAAGGGTAGGACTCCTATTATAGAGACCGTCAAGAAAATGTTTTCATTTCCTCAAAGTTCAACCAACTATTGGAGGAAATTAGAATCTTTTGTCAAACAAGGCAAGGTCTATTTCTCCCCTCCTACTCTCGAGTAAGTGTCCAGTACAACACAGGATGAACTCTTTTTTTCTTTTTATAACTGTTGGGTTTTGGGTCAAACTTCCCTTCTAGTGAAAGCTAGAAACGGGAGCAATTGCATTATATATGTATCATGAATAATAAGAAGGGGAACCCTTAAAAAAATTGAACTAGTTTTTACACTTGTATAGACTTTTAAAAGAATTAATTATAAAGGTAAAATGAGAAATAGGTAATTAATTTTGGCTTGGTTTTGTATAAGGTTGAAAGTCAAGTTTACTTATAGATACATATAGTAATGTTGAATCTCTTGGTCTATTTTAAAAGACTGAAAGACTTGCTCCGGCATGCACCAACATCAATTTCATTCCACGTGTTTCTTGATCTCATAATTCTCAACTAACTGCCTCGGATTCCCTCATGCATCAGCCATTTTAAATGAAATATATATTTTAGTCTTAGTTCCCAAAAAAATCTTACACAGCAAATGACTTTTTCCAAACAACTTATTTGTGAGCAAAATGGGTCAGTTTCAGAGATAGCCAGGAAGCACAGGCCAGGGAGGAAGGGGGAGCACCAGGTGAGAAGGTGAAAGAAGCAGTCCTGAAGAGCCTTGACAAGAGTAAAGCGACCATAGAAGAATCTGCTAAATCAGCTGCAAGATTAGCAGGGGACGCCGTGCAGAGGACTAAGAATAAGTTGAAAAGAACATTCTCTTTTGCTGATAGAGACCCTGACCCTGGACATCAAACGGATGAGCTCTGATGAATAAAACATCTATTGTAAATAAATGTGAATAAGCAGCACCTTGGAAGCTTGAGCTTTGATTCAAAATCTATGTACTGGTATTTTCACTCGAGTAGTGTGAGATTTCATTGGTTTGTTCATAGTTGTCTATCATGCACTAACTAAAAAGGCACCTCAAGGTTTTCTACCAAAGTTATTTTCGCCATGATTTAGTTACTCCCTAAGTTTTCCCTCCCTGAAACCATGGTCTGGAGGTCATACGCTTAAGTTTTCCCTTCTTGTCTATCATGTACTCTTCAATGATTTGTTGTCCAAAACAATTGCTACGAAAACCTAGCTAGGCTTTAGTTATATTAAGACTTTAATGGACGCTGCAAGCCCAACCAGCCTGTAACTTCTACTCCAAACTTGATTGGTCTTTCATCCTAATCACTTAGAATTGCGAGTATGCACCTCGTTGGAAATTTTTCTTAATAATCACAGATATCGCCTATCTGATGGACACATGTACCTTCATTGACAAACACGAGTATCAGTTCACCAAAACTTGAGAAGTGATCTTCTGAGAAGACTACAATTTAAATATAAATGGGAATGGCTGTGAATCTAACAGAAGGATTTAATTGTTAAGAGCATGGAGGTAAGTCTGAAAAGGTGAAGAAGAAAATATTGATTCATAGAAGAAGCCAACTTCTTCCTCTGTTTCGGTAGCCCACACGTTATACTGTCCACAAGCCAAGCAAGGAGTGTATGATTACATTTTTATTAAAATCAAAATAAGCCAGGTAATGCAAATGAGTATCTCATTGGGTACACCAATTACTGGAAAGAGGGTAACAGAGACAAATGTTTTGTCCTTCGCTGGACCATCAACTCATAGTTCCAAGAAATCTGTCAACAAAAGGCAAAACGGATGAGTTAAAATAACAAGTGTGTGCACATGTGCATAAATATCAACACAACAGTTAACAAGAGTTCCGGACATCTGCCTATTGCACAGATATCAACACAACAGTTAACAAGAGTTCCGGACATCTGCCTATTGCACAGATTAACATAACTTTCAAATGTCTCCCTTCATTTTCATATCCTTTGTACCAGAGAGTGGAGCATTCAAACTCGACGAGTATATCCAGACCACTACGCTCCTCGTAGTAACTTATGTTTCGAGTATTATATGAGGTGAGATAGTTCTTGAGCTCAAAATACACATGCTCCAATGCAAGCTAGAGCTCAGAAATATATTTGGAATTCAACGAATCGTAGCAAGGACAAAATACACTCTGGACTAAAAACCCATGGTTCCAGGAATCCATTGTTGCATATAGACACATTAATGGTGAGATAGTCTAACCATAGAGGTGAAGTTGGATCAAGAAGATCAAACAGTATAATATATATAAAAGTAACCCCCATCCCCCCGCCCCACTCCATTTCCGTATCAGATGAATTGGAATCAGACCATACCTTTCTTGCCTTTTTGGTAAGATCAAGCTATGGAATTCAGACCTATAATAAGATCTTGTATGTCGAATTGGCAAACCAATGTCTTAAGCCACTTAGCCATACATCCAACTTGTTCATCAGAGTGGAATCAGATGCGGCGGATTTGATTGGTTTCTTGGATGGGTCATGAAAATAAAATTTATTAAATATTAAGCAGCATTCACAAAGACTTACTTTCTTTTTGTAATACCACCTGACAGAAGTATTTCGATTATCCAAAATATAGTTACTCTGAGGAAACGACCACTACAATGTGTAGACATATTTAAATAAGAGTAGACACAGTTTATGTCTCATGATTCACAAATAGCTCCACTGTTATGATCCTAGTTTATACAAAAGCATTTTTGAGCATGAAATACTACTCACCTAAGTTAAAGTTGTCTCGCTGCTACCATCTTCAATAGACTTGTACCAATTACCTCGTAGCGAAAGACTTACCTTAATAGACCACCCTGATCTTAGAAAATCATACACCTTACAAAATACAAACATCTACAACTCTAAGTTTGAGTTCAAAGCAAATTAGGTCTCGCTTATAAATTTTTGTTATCGATTTTCATCCCATATAGAAGTGCCTCGTCCTAATACTCTTAAATTCTTCAAAGACTATCTACAGTTTTTACTGACATACAAATTGCAGAACAAGAAATAAAATGTATGGACTAATGAGAGTCTCCAAACAAGATTAAAACAGTAATCTCTAACTAGTTGACGTTAGTTATATGGGTTTGTTTTTTCATCGTGCTATGTTTTTTTCTTATTTAGGATTGTATTTTTCCTGTAACAACTGCACCCAAGGGTGTGACTTAGTGGTCAATGAAGTGGGTTGAGAACTCGAGGTCTCAGGTTCAAATCCCAACAGAAACAAAAACAATAAGTAATTCTTTGCATATGTCATAAGCCTTGATGGACATAGTTACTTGGTATCTTTTGCTGGTGGGAGATACCAGTCGAGGTGTGCAAAAGTTGGCTTGGACACTATGTTACAAAAAAAAAATAGTAACTGCTTTTATATGATTTAGTCTGACTTGGCATGTTCAATACTTTCAAGCACCATAAATTCACACCTACTGGATGTTCTTTC
>JBDJHY010000097.1:10041554-10053687 GCA_039654485.1 Withania somnifera
TTTTGCTTGGACGCTTGAACTTTTTACTTTTTTTTTTTTTTTGTGATTGGAAATGAAATTTTAGTCGAAAACGGGTGAAATTATGTCATCTATTGTGAAAGTCTCCCGCCCGTATGGTAAGGTCTGCAGTGCAGATATCTAGCTGCCCAGACTACACCTATCAGATTAAACTAGCTTCTTGTTATTATAAATTTTATAAACTGACAAAATTTCATGAACAAACAGTATTTTATTTTGAAAATGTATGGACAAACGAAGCTTAACTGGTGTAAATGTAATGAATTCAATACTATTTAGTAAGTTACTGGGTTTGGCCGAAGTAATACAGCTTCTACCTGCCCCTGATTTCTCTCATCTTCAGTGCCATATACTTCCCCTGTTTTTTCTCATAATACAATTCATCTACTTTTGGATAACTAATGCAGAATCTCAAAATCTAATTTGACGTAACTAAAAAATGGATTTGTTGAACATTCTTAAAATTATCTCTTATTGCCATTTGCCAGGTAGTGGATACTCTTTATGTGTTATCAGTTTTGGGAAGGATAGCATCAGGTGTTACCATTGTCTATGCCGGTAAGTCATTTCTTCTCCTATTTCCTCTACTTTAATTATCAGGGTCGAGCTAGAGGGGATTGCCAGAAAATCACATTGAATATGCAAAGTCGCTTTTCTTTTCTACAGTAGATGATGAACTCCTTTGGTAAAAATTTACCTACGCCACTGCTAGTAATTATGTCAGTTTCAGTCGTGCTTCCTCCATTCTTGTAACTAAGTTGGAGTGTTAGGGAGGACGCGTTCATTGTTCTGTGATTTACATTGAAAATATCACAAATTTGCAATAAATTAAGCTGTTCTGGTGTGGATTGGTTTTATGCAGGACTGCTTCCTTTGCCTGTACATGCTTTTTGAGAATTCTCAACCGATTAGCACATGTATGTCGAGTCATCCGAGGAAAAGGAACTCAACAGAAATAGTTCAGAGTGACTAGGGTGATTGCTCTGTCCGCGAAGCATATGGGTTTCCTGGATTGTAGATAGACCAAAACTGCGGTAATGAAGGAACAGGAATAGGAGTTACAGTAAATTTGATAAAAAAGAAGATAATGGAATTGATCAATCTGTTCTATCCTTTCGAGTTTTGCTTCTCTATTGAAAAAATATGGATACTTCGTGTGCAGCCTTGTAATTTTCTCGCATAACTCTAATATTTTCCAAAGTCCTAAGATGACTGTTTCACCAGTCAACAACGATACAAGTTGGTCATTGACTTGCCAATTGACAATCTTTCTAGTATGCATATATTTTAGCTTTACCATAATCATGCTTATTACCCAAAGGACAAGAGTTATGATATATCTGTTGGCAGAAAAGCTAGTCCGGACATCACGGTTATAAAAGAATAAATTAATTGCTCCAAACTAATTATTTTTAAAAATGCACGAAAAAGCACTTGGTCGCTTCTCAATTTTTCTTTCCATATTCGAACCAGAAAATACGGGCTCTCCTTGCATCACCATAGAAAACAAGTTTGATCCTTGTAATTCAAAACGTGCCACGTAAAATGGAACGGGGATATGAATTTATCGATGCTACAACCCTACATCCATGACAATTGACAAGAGAAGAGACTGCTATTGGTGTGATGTGCCCATGACAAACTGGCCATTGCTTTCAACTTGACTTCAAAGTAGTCATATTTGATCAAGAATAGTCTACTGGACAGCGATTTGGAGTACTCAAAATACTCATCAACATGACGATAAAGGTCTTTGGTCATTTGATGGGTAAAATCAATACAACTCTTTAACACTTGAGTTCCTTAAAGGAGAAGATGAAGTAAGAAAAGAAATGGTAGTCACGTCTTCTTAAGTCTGAAAAGATTATAATTACTTGTCCCAGTTGGGATGGGGAGAAGGTCCCTATTCTGCAGTCTCATTCTGAAAAGTAAAGAAACGCAAGTACAACTTTCCCCTGTTGCGCTAAGCAGAATGAAATGCTTTCAATACTAATTTGATGCTACATAGAAGCAGAGTGATTCCAATCAGAGTTTGCATTCTTCCTTTTCCTTTTCTTTCTCGTGTAGCGTGGGGTCATATTTATAATCTGATGCTTATTCGAATCAATGCTGTGCTGTTAAAGAGACATTGCAAGGAAGATATAATTTATCCCAGTTCCAAATGTAGCATATTTCATTTTATGAAGATTTAACTTTGGACACGAAAGTACTGAACAAAATATAGGGTAAAGAGAAACACAAGTATTCTTCCTCACTTCATAAAGGAAGCCTCGCTTAAAAGAATCAGTAATCATCATCACCATTTTCTGTTCGCCGAGATGCACTTAGATCATCCTCTCTCTGGCTCATAGTCGACCTTTGAACTAAACGGACCACCTCAGACATGTTTGGTCGAAATTCTGGCTCCGGCTGATAACATCAGTAATCACAAATAAGTCAAGAATCTTTATTCTTCAGGCTATGGATAGAAAGATATTAGGTAACTCCCTCCATTTTCCAAAATTACTGCAAAAGAAGACTAACCTGAACACACAGAGCAGTCACATTGGCAAATCTAGCGAGAGATTTAGGAGGATAAAGACCACGCAGAGCAGGATCAGCCATGTTCTCCAAGGCATCGAGATCATGTAGTTGCGGCGATGCCCATTCGACCAGATGCTGTTCTAATCTTGGCTTTGAACTGAAGCATTGATCTGAATATGTTAGTTTCATGTTTTGATGGATAACCGTAAAAACTAAACTTCGCATCCAAAGGGATGCACCTGTCAAATGGCTTTCGCCCCGTCAACAATTCCAGCATGACAACTCCGAAGCTGTAAACATCACTCTTCAACGAATATGCAGAAGGTTTTGTGCATTCCGGAGCAGTGTATTCAGCATCCAAGTTTTTGCTTGCTAGCTGAAAAAAAGGAAAAAGGTTGAATAACATTATTTAATCTTGACGTGCCTCTACTAGACACCAAAGCACTAACTGGAATATCTTCACATACCACATGGAACATTGCCAAGCCACACTCACAGAGACGAGGATTCAGCTCAGCATCGAGCACAATGTTTGAAGTTCTTATATTCCTGTGGAGACAGGGTGGAGAATAAACCTCGTGCAGGTACCTACGTACAAGTTAAAATAATGTCATAGGATCGTTCAGGCTTAGGAGAACCACATTGACTAGAGTGTTTCTTATAATTCAATATCATGTTGTACTCTATTGAATATCAGTTACAGTGGAAACAGTAACGTCAGTCCCCATTAAAGACATGCAATTAACCGGTGCCACTAGTACTCATTGCCATCACCAACATTAAAGGAAAGCACGAACTACAAGAGAAACATCACGAAGAGTTTAACTTACTCAAGAGCCCGAGCAGCCCCTAGAGCGATTCTGACTCTTGTATTCCATGTAAGAGGTTTGCTGAAGTCATCTGACACATGAAGGAATTCATGAAGTGAACCATTTCTAAAATACTCAAAGATTAACATATTTTGTCCCTGTTCCGAACAATAACCAAGAACTTCAGCTATATTTGGGTGGTGAAACTTGGACATTTTGCTAACAATATCTGTGAATTCTGTGCACTTCCCATCTTGGAAAAAAGAGGAGTCTATTTTCTTTACTGCCAGAACCTGGTAAATCCAAAGTAAGATTTCTCCATTATATTAGTCATATAGTATAGATCTGATTGAGTACTTCTAGACCATATAAGTATCATCTGAACCTCCCTAGAAATGGCAGACAACCAATATGTAACACCAGAAGTATTTTGCAGGTTTCGGTTAAATCAAGCACGAGATATCTGCTTGGGACATATTATGTTCACTTTTACATTACAATTATTCGTGGCAAGGAATAGAAAATCCAGATAACCTGTCTCCCAAGGAACTTGCAAATAGTAAGCTAACAACAGAAAATAAAAGTGACTAATGATTATTGTCATGTCAAGTTGAACCATGTGCTGTAGGTCCAAAAGTAGATGTTAACAGAATAGGTAAAATTCCCATGCAGAGATATCTAAGCAATCCATATCTGCAGGATATAAAAGCCTGATACAAGAAATTCAAAAGAGGACTTTGATGAGGAGTGAGCTCACATCCATCCAGCATTATAGACTAATTTATGTGGTCAAAAAGTATGCTTCCAGTACTAATAAACATATTGCTGAACAAACTTTATCATGCAAGTGATCTGCTAAGGTCTTGGATAAATTCATTTTCGTTGAACTGAACCTCTCTATAGTGTGGTCAGGAAACAAAGAAGAGGTCAAATGTTATCTACACAAAGACTATTCTCCAACCAGGACATTTAAGTTAAGTTAAATGTAGCAGAACATGATCAAATATGCGATGATTAACATGGACAATATGATTGGTTCAAGCATTATGCCTGGAACAATAAATTTAAGTTAATTTACTTTAGCTCCCCTGCAGCAGTAGAAGATCATCTCTATTATTATCCATAAGTACTGCCATAAAGTTTCAAGAATTATAAAGACAAGAACTGTGTCTTTATTTCAATCCTTCAAAGGAACACTTCAAACTCTAGACTTGGGCTGCTTCTGTCGTACCCTACTGAAATACCAATGACCACAACAGGAATTTTTCATCTAGAAATGACAGCAGAAAACATTACTTACAATGTCAAAGTAGGGCCGAAAGAATGTGCATGAACTTATGTAGTACGGACCATTCAAAACTGATAAAATATCATAGATCTTCAACTACTCATGAACAATATCAGCTCTAAATATATATATATATATATATATATTGCCTTTCTTCTGTTTTCTTTTGACTATTGTACGTAATGGATCCAATCTCAAGTGATGTATAGTAGAGGTTACGCAACCAATTCATGAAACAAATTACTAACAAATATACCATAAAACTAAACAGCACTGTAAATGAGGTCAAGCTTACCCTGCCATCTGGATATTTTGCCTTGTATACTCGACCAATTGATCCCTCACCAAGAAGGCGAGAACTTGCAAAGTTACTAGTTGCATTCTGCAAATCAGCTAATGGATAGTGAGCTATCTTAACTGAACTTCCTCATTTCATAGGATTTGCGAATTCTTTATCATTGAACGACTTGAGATGATCTAAAGGGGCAGATTTTTCATCTCCTTCATATTGAAAGACTTTTGATGCTCTGAAGTAAGACGCTTAAGACCCATCGAGGAAGAGGTTCGCAAATGCTTATAGCTGATGATGAATCTGAGGACATAATTTCTGTCAGATGCAAAAATAATACACTTGGACCAACAAGGGAGGTTGCTCTAGTCGGGAGAGCCCTCCACTTTCAATTAAGAGGTTTCAAGTTTGTCACCATGGGGAAAGTGGGCATAAATTTCTATTGTCCCCTGGATAGAGGGGTGTGGAGGGGTCTATTCACCAGATAAAACAATAATAATAGTACAATCTAACCAATAACAACATACCCAGTGTGATCCCACAAACGTGAGTCTGGGAAGGTTGGGTGTATGTAGACCTTACCCTTACTTTGCAAGGTAGACAAGTTTCTGAGACACCCTTGGTAATAGTACAACCTTACCTTAGCTTAATATGTCAGAGACAATATTCAGAGGACAAAGAATATGTGATAAGTGGTGTTCAGGACTTAATTCCTCTTTCCTTTTCTTCTCCATGTCTCTCCTTTTATGGGGGAGTGTTTGGAAAGCCAAAAGTAAAATTACCTCTGAAGTCCTCCTGCATGTTGGCACGTACGCCACTAGATAATTCTTGAGATGAATGTGGAGTAAAATCTTGCCGCCAACTAAACTTATCTTCTTCAAGAAAATGGGAGGAAGGTGGAGATCTTTTTCTTCTTGACAATAGAGCAATTATAACACCAAGTAGCAACAAAACACCCAGTAATATCCCAGCAATGACTGCTTAACCCAGGCCAGATTTCCCATATTCCTTTTCTGACTTCCTGGTGTGTGGTTTAGCTTTCTGTCAGGAGGCGGAGGAGGAGATGCTCCAGATGACCAACTATTTCCGCCAGTCCTTTTAAGAAAAATAAAATAAAATATCAGGGCATCATAATAGAACTAGTTAACCAATAATTCATCCAGTACTCACTGTAAATTTTTTATGCCTTTCAGCTCATCAGGAATCCAGCCATTGAATTGGTTGTTTGCTACATTCCTGTCAGCATTTATTGAATACCCTAACTTAGCTACATATAAACACCCGAGGAGATCTCATGCTTGTGACAGTTTCTTACTCAAATCCAAGACAATATTTTATTTAAAGGAATAACGAGAAAAAATACGTGATTACAAATTTGGCTTACTAATGAATAATGATTTATGATTCTAACAGTAACTATAAAGGTCTTTTTCTGCATATTGATTGTCTGGACAAGAGGCATTCTGGATGTTGCATGGAGTCACGTAGTTAAACCCCATCTCTAAAGAAGGAAAAAAGGAGAAATATATTTCTGAATCATAGACCTCTTATACTACTAGTCACAGTCTTCATAAGAGAGAGTACTAGAAGTCATAGTAAACCTTGGGCTACACAAGTTAGTATTTGAGCTGTCTATGCTGTAATTTCTAACTGTTCGCGTACTTTATTTCCGTTGCTGCATAACCTGTATTATGATCATTATGCAGCCAACGGCGAACAGGATATCCAAGAAATCTTTTAACTGTGTTAACCAAGTGAAAGATGGAACATAATTGATTATCAAAGACATCACTTCTTACTTAAGCAGGAGGTTGTTTTGTAGAACCCTCGAAATTTAAGTAAATATACTACACTTAATTTTAAGTTCTGACACAGAAAGCAAAAATGTCTTGATGCATGCTCCTCGATTTACAGTTGGTTAGCTTTATCAAGAAACAAAAGATAACATCTAAAGGTAAACCAAATATTGCTTTTGAAACAAAATTATATCAACCATAGCCTACAAATGTGAAATCAAAGCTAACAATAGAAATATAGAGGCAGACAAGGTGGCATCTGATCTGCAGAATTAGCATATATCAACTCAGTAGCAACATGGTATAATCCAAAAGACAGCCTAATGCACCAATTGTACTCAGATTTAGAAAATAAAATAAAAGAAGAAACATGAAGAGGTTGCTTGCTTTGAATTTTCTCGGGAAGTTTCCTCTTCCTTTTTGTCCTTTTGGGGGGTGGGGGTGGGGGTGGGGGTGGGGTGCAGGAGGGGAGAGGGTTGGAGAGATGGGGCTAGAAGGTACTAAGCATCTTAGAATTGTTATTATAACATAATGCAGGAAAACTTACTACACTTCTGGAATTGCAAGATCCATGACTTAGAATTGTAATTTTGACTTAGAATTGTATTTTACTAACGGCTCAACTCAGAAATCATCAAGCGAAAGATCAGCAAGAACATTTATTGATCCACTAAACTGATTGTTCTGTATGTGCCTGCATGCAGAGTGAAAATGTTTAGCTCCAATGAAGATTTTGACCCCAGATATTAAGCAATAGCTTACAATTTACTGAGGGTTGAGAGGGATTTATGACTCTGAGGCAAACTGCCTGACATTGAATTGTAGGAGATCCCTGGATAACATTACACAAGTTAGTAGATATACTAGACAAGTATATTACTAGACACACTACAATGTTTATGAATATGTATATGCATGTTGATACGCAGGAATATATAGACAAAGAAGCAAGTGGCTGTAAAAGCATTGTTGTCTTACTTGACTTTGTTAACATAGAGGAACTGGACTAACGGGATAATTTTAACATATGTGTTGTTCGGTAGGAAGTACAAATGAAAATTAGACTAAATATCGAATCAGTAGACCTTCTATGAGGACTAACATAAACTCTAAGCTTGATTCTTTATAGGGTGGTTACTATAAACTGGATTGGATTGGTGATATGAACGGCAATTCAAGTGAAATATCATATTATGTATATGTTGATGATATACTAGTGTTATATGGTGCTGAAGAAGAGCAAAGGTTATTCTCAAAGGTGATACTTGTCGCCTTGGAGGCTATTTATGCTACTGAAAGTAATGGTCTGAAGGAAAACCTATTGAAGTATTCAAGTAAAACCTCATTCATTCATTCATGGAGGCAAATAGGTTATGCTGAGTACTTGAAACCCTAAGAATCCACCAAAAAACAAATAACCTCTGCAAATAAATGTATCACTTGCATTTTTGGTCCATCTTGAATTAATGTTCTCTGTAGAAATAAAGTCTCATCATATACCCAAAAATCTTCAAGGAAAGTAGCATTATCAATTTCACACCTCTATAATGTTTTCACTGATCGATTAACAAGAAAAACTGATTAGCAGGTCGTAGTTGTTCTCTTTTAATTTTAAACAATCTGATTTCAAGTCAAATGTGGACATTCGAATTGGAATGGAGTTGTAAGAAAATTAAATATTACGGCTTTAAGCTGCGATCATAATTTTTCCATCAGTTAATTCTTTGCTCAATCTACTCAATTCACGCATTTCCCACACCCTTATGAATAATCGCAGACGTGTAGATTTCCATCCTCAACACAAGAAGCAGCAAAGGAGGAGGGGTTCAATATATATATGACTAGGGAACCTACTATTAACACATCCTTGCTCGTTGTTATTCCACATCTAGCAAAAAATTCTTAATTGCTGTTGTAGTTTCAGACAAGAAATAAACAGACAGCGAACAAAGGATAGTCAAGGAAAAGGCAATGCAAACATATTCTTGGAACAACTAATTTTAATGAACTTTTCTACTTCCAGAATCATTCACTCCACAGTCCGTCTCTAATATTTACTTGCAGCCATTAATGAAATTATCTGCAGAAGGCAAGACCCTATAGAAACAATGAACAACCAAAAGGGAACTAGCTGGATGCTAAATCTACAACACTTACATCTCAGTGAGTTTTGTAAGTTTTCCAAATATATCACTCAGTGATCCGCTTAGCTTATTATTATTAAGACTCCTGCACAACACCAAAAGCATATTGACAACTGATATGAAGCCCAAAATTTAAAACATAAATTATAAGAGAAAAACCATTACAGAGATTTAAGATCAGCCATCTGAGAAATTGAATAAGGCACAGATCCACCGAATTGATTTTGAGAAAAATCTCTGCAGAATAAGAACCCAATGAGATATCCTGGATAAGGCTTAATGCTAACTAATATAAATAGTCGGACTAATAAGACACTACAAGGAGCTAAACAAAAGTTTCACCTTGACGAGAAACTTCATAATGAGTTATGTCTAAGAACATAGTGCCTCTCTGCCTACTAACAGGTGCCTCTCTGCCTACTAACAGGTGCTGTGTATGAGGGGGAAGTTGGTATGGTCGGTTGTCCTTCAGGTTGTTTTTTGCTCATATCACTGCACTGTGGCATTCAAATCAATCTTTGTCAGGACCACTTCTTTCAGTGGACAGACTAAAGCACGCAATATAAAAACCGAACTTCCAATATCAAAGAGTTGCCTGGGCCTCACAAGTAGGTAACTTTCTCCAACTTATCAAGCTGGAAGCCTAGTGATCCAGTGAGTCCCAATCCAGATAGATGACTGCAAAATTATTTAGAATGTAGGAACACACAGATCATGGATTAGTAAAAGAACTAGAAGGCATTTTTTTCTTTTTCTTATGCGTTGTGGTATAAGTAATAGTAAATGAAATGACAAAAGTAAAAAAGAAAGAAAAGGAAAGAGATACACTTCAGTAACATCCGAACCGGAGCACTTGATACCATGCCAAGAATCATCACAAGGATTTCCTCCATTCAATTTCCATCCACCAAGTTTGGACTGGGGCTTCAAATACTGGTACATGTCATTGAGTGCTGCAACTGTAAAGACAGTTAAAATTGTTATCTACTTATCCAAGTTAAGATTTACTCCTTCCATTCCTAAATACTTGTCATCCTTACTAAAAATAAATATTTTACAATGCTTGTCATTTTAGAAAACCAAGACATAATTGGTTATTTATCTCCACCTTTACCCTTTAATAAATATGGAGAGATATTAATATGGTGCAAAAGAGAGAAGTATTAATCAGAGATGCGTAATAAATAAGAGTAATTTAGTCAAATTACACTCTAGTTAATGTTTTCCTTAAGGGCCGTGCAAACTAAAAATGTGTCAAGTATTTTTTTTCTATGATCGTGGTGTCCGGACCATCTTTCGCACTCCTTGACTAAATCCACGAGATAACTACCACCTCCCACAAGCAACAGATACCAAGTAACTCTGTCCACCAAGACTAGAACATATGGGAAAGGTTCACCTAGTGTTTTTTTTGTCTCCAGTGAGATTTGAAAGTGAAATCTTAGACCTCAGATTCTTTAACTCACTTTATTAATCACTAGGCACAACTTTGGGTAAATGTGAGAAATATTTAGGATCGGAACATGCGAGCTAAAATATTTCTTGGATTTTATTGGTTATCAATGTTTGTGAAGATTCAAATTTGGGTCATCGAGATTTCTTCTTCTTCGTCGTCCTCTTACCTCTAGCTAAGTAATGGAAAAATTATACATTAATTATGAGCTAGTGATGAACTTCGGCAATGTAAGGGGGGCGTTTTGTCATGAAAACTGTGAGTATTTGAAAAAGTTGTTTTTATTTTCAAAGTGAAAAATGACATGTTCTTTTTTTTCATGAATACAAATTGAAGTTGTTTTCAATTTTTATAAGTAATTTGGAGTGGAAAATGAAAATAACTTATTGGTGTTTTACAAACTCTTGAAAACCTCGGGACAGAGTTACGTGACAGATATTCCTTGGAACTAGTTAAGTTGCCCAAAAATTGGCTCAAACACTACTTATTAAAAAAGAAGAAAAAAAAGAAGAATTTTCCAGAATTCAACTTCAAGTTGTCTTGCCAAATGTTTTTTCCGTACTTATAACTCCACAATAAGTAAATTTCACGGCCAAACACTAAGTTCTGTCGGTGATGAATATTGGTACCTTGGTGGTAGTCAGTCTTGGAGAGCACCACATGAACGGTGAAGGAGCTTGTAAGGATGATCCAACAAAGGATAGTGCACGGACTTATCATCATCATATTTGGGCGATCAGGTGCCCTAAAGTAAAATATTTGTCAAACAACAAAAACAGCCGTAAGTGATTAAATTAGTACTACATAATTAGAAGGAACATGAGAAGGGTGACGTCTGTTTGTTTCTTCCCTAGGCGAAGAGCAAGTTGAGATCAAGGATAACAAGAAACAACGAAATGTAACGAAATGTATCATCAATGCGGTATGAAAAATAATATGTCAGATATAGGTCAAAATTATTACGGGAGCGCTCGGTTGTGATGAACAATGGTGGTTAGCTGAATTGGGATTGGAAATGCTCCAAAGGATAAGGACCCTGAAATTTTGGAGAAGCAAGTGAAGAAGAATGAAATTAGGCAGTCGTTTCGATTGGACTGCCATTGTTTCGCCCCCAAAAGCTCATGCTGAATGCCTAATAAATACTTTCTCCTTGTCATTATAAAGAATAAAACAAAATAATTAGAAACTATTTAAATATTAAAAGGTAAATATAATATTTAATAAATAGACATAAATCGATAAATTAATTTTTTATACTAAACAAGTAAAGATGGAAACGAAAAAAACTACTTCTGTGCAAGCTTGAGTCACCTTTTTGCTTAATTGGTTTTATGAAGTTATTTTATGTGTTAAAAGAAACTTACAATTAGAAAAAAAACTTATTCTTTAAAATAATAACTATCGTATGGGGTAATCGATTGAAGTTGGGTTGTAGCTCGTAGATGGACTAGATACAAGTATAATCAGATCACGAATACAACCATGTCAAGAAACGTCAGCTTGGGAGAGGAAACACTTTTGGCAAGAAATGGAAGCACCCGAGATGATAAAGGTTTTCAAGACAAATTAAAGATTACGACTGCATGTGAAGAGCCGGCCAAAAGGACAGCGCGTCAAAGAATGCAGAAGCTGGGCAGGACTTGGCTACGCCACATCGGAAGCACATTACCTGATCGACATCCTCCAGCGACTAGAGGACAGGTGGCCGAGAAAATAATATTACTTGATTAATCAAGGAACGTCCTTCATTTCCTATGAATGGACTCCTCCTCTCCCATGGTAAAGGATTACTCCATGCTCCTCATCCCTTAAG
>JBDJHY010000097.1:10062738-10076299 GCA_039654485.1 Withania somnifera
CATATATATCATTAGTAACTTAATATATTTAGTATATATGTTACTCGTTAGTTTTCATTTTTATATGTAAATATTATTAATAACACTTGTATATTCGTACTAATTTTAAATTTAAGCTATGCAAATATATATTTGGATTAATTAAATGCGTTTAATTTTATTTTTTGTAAACCGAAATCACTATTCACAACGGGTCGGACTGGACACTATTCACATGGGTTGGATTGGTTCGGATCAAGCATTTTGGATCGGATTGGACCGGCCCATTTTGACCCGGCCCGAAATAGTGCCAGACCGGCCCACATCGGAACCCGATCGGTTCATGGACCAATTGGTCCGGACGGGACCGGAACGGCCTGGATAACTGGCTTAGTGTATAGTTCATTTGTTGGTAGCTTGGAGGGTTAAAAGCATGTCTTTTGCTATCCAATTGATTGTTTTTTCATTAATTTCTACTCCCTCTATTTCTAAATAGTTGTCGTATTTCGCTTTTCGAAAGTCAATTTGACTAATTTTCAAAGCTAAATTAAATAAGATTAACTTGATATGCTTTTAAATTAAAATTTATATATCCAAAAACTATACGAAAAGTAGTATAATGTGTAATTTTTCTCATATCAATATAATGCGAAAATACATCTTAAAATCTTAATCAAAGTTCATATAAGTTGACTCTCAAAAGTAAAATTGTGAGAAGTATTTTAAAGTGAAAGGAGTACTTCATTAATTTTATTGATTAGGGTGCTTGTTATATTTGCTTCTCCTAATGGCTGGTCAAATAACAAAAATATTGTATTTTGTGTATTATCGGTTTAAAGTTTATTTTAGTAAGTTTTATATGATATTTTTTATGACCTAACAGTTAGACAAATTGTGGTTGCTTTAGCCACTTTTGGTATTAGGTAACCATATTCGATTAAGACTTGAATAAATAGAAAAAAAAAATTACCTATTATTTTTTCTCTATTAAAATTTGAAGATCTAGCGATTCTCACTCACGTTTTGTTGACTACTCCCGTAACTTGCAATATAAGATATTGGAAGTTTGAAAAAGAAAAATAAGTTATTGTAAGATACTATTGGTTTCTTCATGGCAACTATATTGGTTAATTCCTCTCATCCACTTCAAATTATACCGTCATTATCCTTCTTGCCTCAAATTGATGTTTTAAATTTATTTATTAGCTTAGCCTTCATTATCAACCTACCCCTTTTTAATTGTTCAGTAACATGATTTTTTTTTTTTTTTGGTAACCGGACTGGTTTACATAACAAACCAAATTGTATTTCTTAAGTAAAACTAAAAATAAGTAACAGTAACATTTTGTGTAATAACTTTGAATGACAGAAGAACTATGTAAGTAAATATTAAATCCACCCATTGTTAATTGAATAATAATCATTGGAAATGATGATCAACGCATGCTTTTAAAGATAGTTTCTTGGAAATGAAGTTATGACATTCTTTCATCAAAACAACCAAACTTTATGGACACATAAATACTTGATCCCGATATAAGAATGTATTATTTTACCCTTATACTTAATACTTGAATAATAATTATGAATGTAAAAATCAAGATAAAGGCATGAATTATTGTTGTGTCTATTAATAAAGTATTTAAGTGATTGTCTATATTCATGTACTACTCCAATACAAAATTGCCTATACTCGAGTTACTTACTTACGGATCAAGATTTTTATGAAGGTGCAATTTTTAACAAAATAATCCAATTTTCAAGTTTCAATTTGTAAAATTTTAAATATTGAAATATTGAATTGCAGCATGTCAAGTTCTAATTATTTTCATTTTGTGACGCATTTTTTCAAAATATTACAAACTACCACATGTGCAAAGATTAGATAAGTGAGAGAAGAATAAGTTAAAAGTGTAATTTTCTTAAAATGAAGTTTTTTGCTCTGTTGTTTCTACTGGCTACAGTTTAACTTTTAAAGTGTAAAGATGATCTACAATAACTATGTCGCTTGGTTTTAACGTGACTTCTGCACTTCCAAATGTAGTACTAAAGCTAACCAATAGTATTTCCAGGATGTAATATAAGGAGTAATTGTCATTTACATTAATTGTAGCTTTGAAATTTTAATAACTCTATTTTTCATATATAATTTTATAAGTGTGATTAATACTAGAGGAAAAATTAAAAAAAAAAATATCAGATTTTATAAGTAAGACAAGTAATTTGAAACAAATCAAATTAGAAAAGGGGCCAAATATTTCGGAACAAAAGAAGCATATCTTTACCAGAGTGATGGCAATATAAAAAATTATTTACACCCAACATTTACATCAAACCAACAGATGCATATGATGTGTAACCAATAAGAAAATATAAGTTTTAGTAATTCACATCGGTATAATATTGTTGGCGTGAGATGAAATCAAATGGAAAATATAACGATTTATACAGCCGAACCTAACTTATTTGAGAACAAGGCATAGTTATCGCCGTTATACCTCTATCACATGAAAACATTCTAACACTCGAAGTCACCTATAGAGAGGAGGAGAAAATTATAGTATGCTTCATTTGTTATGACAATTTTCTACTCGTGAGAAATGTGAAAAATCAAAGCTTTCTCATTGCCAAAGAATCGGTACACAGCTGCAAATAATTAGAATGGTTACATCTTTCCTTGTATACCGTATTCTATTTTCTATACTATCCTGGAAGCAGATTACTATGTTGTTTTACAAGGGGATCAACACCCTGTATTATGAATTTACATTTTACAACAATGGAATTCTTTTTCTAAATTAAAAACAGCGTATGAAATCCTAAGAGTGTGGTTCTAATAATCTTACATGCTTATTGCTCTGGATGAGACTTCAGACTCACCCTCCTGCAGTTCAGTTTCGGCTGCACCATGATTTTCCTGGCAAACAAATTTATTCAGACGTCAAACAGTGTACAGGTAAGTGGCTTACACAATCTACGCTCATTTATGAGAAGAACGATAATCTTGACAAGAGACGGGCTATAGAGAAAGATAAACTAAACAAGTGAAAGTTCAGATCATACTCTTTGTTCAACCAATTGTGCTTGAGCAAGATACCGTTGCAGAGCACCATCTCCACGAAGTACTTTCCCACCACATCCACCTGCATTTACTGGACCTACCGACTCTTCATCCACCACAATAGCATCTACTCTATCATCTCCAGATTTGGCATCGGGAATCTGTACATTCAAGTGAATCAAATATATAAAAAACACTTTGCTCATGATCTTATAAATTTGTGAAGTTCCTCTGTCAGAAATAGATCTGGACATAGTTTACCTCATACATAGCATCAGTTAAGATGCTTTCTAGTAAGGCTCTCAATCCCCTAGCACCAGTATTTTTGACCATTGCTTTCTTGGCAATCAGCCTTAATGCTCCCTCCGTAAAATGTAGCTTAGTCTAAACAAGCATATGAAGGTCCAAATCAG
The DNA here is from genome assembly GCA_039654485.1 of Withania somnifera. Lineage (NCBI taxonomy): Eukaryota > Viridiplantae > Streptophyta > Magnoliopsida > Solanales > Solanaceae > Withania > Withania somnifera. The sequence continues at coordinate 10,066,192 of JBDJHY010000097.1, forward strand.
TTAAGTAGAAAACATTTAACTCTCTTCCGGGTTTGAGGATGTGTATCCTCGTTCTTGAATCTTTCGTTTCTTTTTTCTTTTTGGGGTTTGGGGGAAAGGGGTTGCAAAATACTCATTATTAGTACTTACATTATTCATGCTAAATAGTTTTTTATATTGCTTGCAAAGAGCATTTTTGGGTTCAGTGAGGACCTGTAGAAAAAAGAAACATGAAATTAACCAAATTTCTAATCTGGAAGCAGGTACTTGTAGACCAAAAGTTAAAAAAAGAATCAGGAAGGGACTAGTCAATAAATAATCCTCTTTAGCCTTATTAGTATCATTTAAGTGGGTGTAGAAATTAGAACTAAAAATACACCTGCATGTAATTCTCTTGAGTGTGAAGAGAATTAAAAAGAGAAGTCATGTGCTTAAAACTTGATAATCTGATGAACACAAAATATATTTAGTGCCGACAAAGACAATACACATACTTGTTTACCTTGGGGCAATTTCTAACTTCAGAACAGTACACTTGGCTTTCTAACCCTAATACTTAATGCTCTAACATACCCCCTCAAAGTCAAGTTGGGAAAACCAACTTGGATTTGATTCTTTTTAAACACAGAAGAGTAATCAACAGCCAACTAGTGAACAATCACCTAAAAGTCCCCTGAATATTGTCGAGCCAAGTTGCTGGATAGTCCTGGAAAATTCTGACCGGGTTCACTATAGGCAGTTTCTAGGGAAGTGATTGAAACAATATTCAGAATGCCAGAAATACTTGACAGGCACCATTATGGTCATCGAAATGAGGCGTGCCACGAAAACGGTCATAGGGATGAGGAGTGTTACCATTGGAATGGTCACCAAAAAGTGTGTGGTGCTGCTGGAATACCAACGGAAAAAGGGCATAGCACCTGAGAATAGTTAAGCAGAAATAGCCATGGCGCCAGCCAAGCACTCACAAGGTATTCGAGTGGTGCAACTGGTTACCAAAAATATACATGAATACGAAATTTATAGAAGAAATCGAACCAAAGAACATAATCTGGTTACTGTGAGGAAATAAGAAGACAGTATATGTTAATGACTTGGTAGTTGATGGATAGAGGAGACTGCTATTTATAGGTATCAACCAGAACACATATTTGATATTTATTCAATGTAGGGAAACATCTAACTTAAGAAGTTGAACACTTCTAAAATTCTAACACTAACACTTATATTGTAACAAATTTGATCAATAGATATACTAAGATACATGAAGTAATAACTAATCAATCTCAACATTAATAATCTCGGGTCTTTCACGGTAACTGATGATGAGAGAGCCAACTGGACTTTATCAATATTCGTTTTGCTTAAATCATAAAAGAGTTATTCAAGATAAGAGAAATTCCCGATAAAAGGAAAACACAATTGCTCCAGCAGGTACACTAAACTTATGAAGGTAAACCAATCGCACAACCCAACAGAATGAGAGACAACCTCTAATTCTGAATGAGTTGCAGCTTGCTTTCCATAAAAAATGCAGTCCATGATGACAGTAGCAAAATAAAAAATAAAGGCAACACAAAGAATAAAAATACCTGCACAAGCTGGTCCTCAGTCAATGCAGATAAACTAACTAAAATCGGGAAGCGCCCAATAAACTCTGGTATGAGGCCATATGAAATAAAATCACTACTTTCTGCCTGCAAAAATGGAGTGATATTTTTCAGGAACAGCAGCTGACTAGTCAATTCTACTAAACACAACTCACAGTCTCAGGCATAAAAAATATAGAAATTCAAATTAGATAATTATTCTTACAGATTCTAGCAAGGATGATGTTATAGTTGCATTTGTTATTCCCCCAGTTCTCATGTTAGCACGAACTGGAGCTCCAAAACCAATAGAAGAATCCTGCCGTCTGGTAATAAGACCCCTTGTAAACCATCATAGTTCCAGATGCACTTAGAGAAAGTAATTCAGAAAATAAAAGTTACCTCTCAGAAATAGTCTTCTCCAAATCAATGAATGCGCCACCACAGATGAAAAGAATGTCTTTCGTATCTATCTGTTAAAGAATTGGAATACTTTTTGAAAACTCATAGGCGGAAAGAAATAAAAAAGAATTGAATAAGTGAAGTACAAGACATTCGGTTCTATTAATGAAAATCGGTAAGAAGCCTTGATGTATTTATGTTTCCGATTCAGCTAATAGAAAGTGTCTACATGTCGCACCTGACTTTATTTTGTCTGAACTGATTGACATGCCCATTAACATCTAGAAGTGGACTTAGGATGCTAACCATCGACAAATCCATCTACAACAAGTCTCACCACTTTTAAGTCAGAGCATGAGTCCAATTATTAACATCTCTGAATGGAAAATTATCCTTAGGAAGCTGCCTCGTCTAACTTACCTATTGATTCTTCACCTTATTATCTCCTTATTTAAAAATCGAATATTTTTCTTGGTAGGGACCTACTTTAAATGTGCAACGTTCACAGTTAACCTTGTCACCGACATTTAATGTGCTCACATTTCTGTAACCCTATGCTTCAATATCAGTATCCTCAATACTTCCTAATTTGCCTCCTTCACTATTTCCTACTTCAAACCAAAGAACTTAATTACAAAGGAATAGCCTGTTCTGACTGATACGACTCACTTTCTCTGGTAAAGAAGCCTTGTGCTTTCAACCCAACCAATACAAGGGGGCTACTGAGAAGTCATCTATTTTTTAACTGCAACGTTCTCATTTCTCCCCAATAAAAGAAGACAGATTGTACAACTCTTTACATCCACAGTTTTAGATTTTTTAAGAAATGACAGGTTAAAAGAGCATCAGCTTGCTGCAAATGATGATTTGTATATAATGTTGAGATTGAGAGAAAGCATTCAGGCACTATACAGTACCCAAGCATTATTACGTAAAACATTACACTATATCTTAAGCTTGCACAACTCTGAAGGAAAGGAACCTACAAGATTTTTGAAGGGGTAGAAGACATGGTTGTACAAATCCGGGAACCTTTTATGTTGTTTTGTAAACTGTTAAAGCACCAACGAGATTCCAATTAGTATAGTAGGTTGTTTGCTTGTTTACTAGGGCTTCCATTTAAAACCTGATATACTTCTCCTTCCGATCTTCAGCAAGGAAGGTTCAGACTCTATATAACAAATTACCACTTAGCAGTGTTCATGTTATTTTTGTGTAAGATTCTGTCTTCTGGACACGGTATATATCTTGTATACTACTAGAGTTTTCCTTTCACAGGGGTAAAATTATAACTTTATCCAAAAAGAAAAGGTTGCAAACTCTGAGAATGTTAACAACGGAAAAGAAGAACCAAACACATTCTCGTCCACTTTACCTGAATATTCTCACCACGAGGATGCTTCCTTGCCCCTTTTTCAGGTACATTTACGATCTGGATTAAAGACGTATTTCCGTTAATGCTGATTAATAAAGGCAGCAGCCTACCTCATTAGCTAAGGGCAATGCTGTTTCCAACAGAACTTTCTAAGTGATTTAACAGCAAGATTTGTAACCAAAATGCCAAACTTTTAAAGCACAATTGTTCATCATCATGATTATAGCACCGTAGAAACTAAATAAAACAAATTGAGAATAGGATAACAATCAAAGATTTCAACTGAACCTTTTAGAATCAAATGTCGAAATGGAAAAGACAGCCTTTGAACAATTTTCATGTTTGATATTTTCAGGAAGCAACACAATTTCTTCGTTATGCAATTACCAGCTTGTTTTAGGACAAAAGCATATTCTAGCAATGTCTTTCTTTTTGGTGATTGTTCACTATTCTGGTGAGACTATCTCAAGATCGACTAAAGGGAAAGTCGCAAAAAAAAATTGGTTCGAATCCAATTCATGATAGACATTTTTAGGAAATACTTTTTCTTCAACAATAACTTTTTCCAGCATACTTGCTGGACTTCACTGTTTTGATTTGCAAACTCAGTTTGTTTCACTACATAGTGTTTGAGGGGCATATTGAAAGTCGACAGAATTAATTTAGTTATATGTTAAATGCAATTTACATGTTTAAGTTAATGCTACAGAGTATAGAATATTCTCTGTAATTCAGTCATAATTAGGAATCTCAGAATTTAAGTAATTTCTTTATTTAAGAATTTCTTGAGACTGGTAAAGTTTTATTCCAGAGCACAAGGATCATGCTGAATCTGTAGAATGTAGCTAAAGTAAGAGACAAAAGTGTTCTCCATTCTAAACCTGCACGGATTCCAGTAGGTCTAACACTGTATGAGCTTCATTTACAAGGTTCCAAACTACCCCAAAAAAAAGAAAAACAAAATGCAGTTTGCAATTTTTACAAACTTCTCTTTTTTATGTAACTAATCTAAAATTTCCTTATTTAATGTCGCCTAAACTCCATATGGGAAGCTCATTTCATTCACGATCAATTCAAGAAAAGTTCAATTTCTTCTTTTATGTGGTCTATGTTAGACTAGTGTCCATCAGAAAATCTGCTAGTCTTCAATTTAACCCATGATCATTAAAAGTTAAACTCTTCTTCCAAATGTCCCAAGTCTACATTGTTTTGTTTTAATTAAATGGCAATCGCAGTTCAGAGTCTACTTCATTTTACAATTAAAAAGAGATACATATTGGCGGTACCAATTAGCCAGGAATCTCTTTTGGTCATTTTAATACGTTTATTTAGGTCCTATGCTTTCTAGAAGTCTTTAAGCTCTATTACAGATTTTTTTTGCCAGCTGAAAATGTAGAATTTCATGTACATTTCTCAGATGAATTTAAATGGACAAATGTGGTTAGTGAGGATTAATATAGCCCGGTCAACTTGTTTGAGAATGAGGCATAATTGTCGTTGATAGGATTGCATAACCTGATAAACAGCTTTCTGATAAATTTCAGCAGAATTTAACTCAGCTTTCCCATAATATACAAGAACTGAAACACACAACAGCCTTTGGATTTATCAGCAAGAACATAGTCGAATACAAATCTGGAAGCTAATAATAGCCCAAGGGAGCCAACAACTACTTTCTTTTTATTATTAAAAGAAAAAAACTTAGTAAATGGCCCAGGACCAAGAGCACTCACAGTTCCTTCTAGCATTTTCAGTAGTGCCTGCTGAACTCCTTCCCCAGAAACATCTCTGCTAATGTTTAAGCTCTCAGCCTGCATACGAATAAGATAGGTGTCAGTTATGATATCCTTCAAATGTCAGATAAAAAGAATTGCATAATGATTAAATTTCTTAAAAAGAAGGCAAGCAGACAAAAAAGAGGCAAAAGAAAGTACCTTTTTTGTTATCTTATCAACTTCATCAATGTAGATCATCCCTTGTTGTGCTGCTTGCACATTAAATTCAGCAACCTGCATATCAAATTGAAAGCTAACAGTTCTTTTCTGAATTTCATAAGCTGGTTTGAACAATAAATAAAGGAATCCCAAAGAAACAAACTTCTTCAGCAAACAATCCGGAGCAAGTTCATACTGAGATTCAAAGAAGTTAGACAAAAAGGCCTGTTTACACATTGAAATATATTTCGCAGCAAATATACCCCCATTGGCTAGCAAAGTTCATACTGAAGTTCCATAAACTGAGACATGCCTGTGTTATCTGATCCAGAAACCTACGCGTATTATTAATTTGTGATATTACAAATCAATGAGATAAAGGAAACCATCATTCAATTTGTACACAGAAGGATTCAGTAAGAATGTAAATTGGTATCCATGAACCCAAAGGTATAGATCAAGTTCAATCACCTTTTCCAATTTCTTCTCTTTTTTTACTTTTTCCTGCAGGGCGGGGAAAGGGAAGGAGAAAGGGGAGGAGAGGGTTTAATCAATAGAGAGGTCCCAAGAGATCAGACATCATTAAGGAATCTCCACATTGTTGGGATAGAATATGCGTGGAGCATAGAAGAGCAGAGCAGAACCCACAAATTTCACATTTTTGTCAACTTTCCACATCTTTTGCATGGACACCAGCTTCAAGACAAATAACAGGGTTTTTTTTTTTTTCCTGGCAAGTAAATAAGTAACACGATTTTCCCTCACCTTTGTTTGTTAGCTCCCCTGGCATCTCAAGGAAAAGAAAACAAAAACTAATGGCATCAATAGTACTGAAAAATAGAAAAACAAAAACAAAACTAGCCTTTGAACGGAATTATGTTGTCCCAAATTCCAGACCTCTAATAAGCTAAGAAACACACAATTGACAGCGTTGATAATTAAGCAACACATATTTATGCCCCATGCATAGTTATAGTATTCCAAGAGTTTCTCAAATTCGGGTTCTCTAATTTATTCCTCTGCTTATCACTTTGGCTCCGAACCAAGGACTGCATTTGGATATGTTTTTTCTTCTTCTTTTCTTTGGCATTCTTTTGGGAGCATAAGCACTGCAAATTATGTCAAATCTTGAACAAGGCTACGAATTGCTGCATCAATGCTCAACTTGTCCATGTAAATGTCAACAATCCACCAAAACTACCAATGTATACATCAATGAGTTGTCCGATATATAAGAGAAAATACGAGTTTAAATTAATTCAAATATGGAGATTTAGAAGAGTGCAGGAATCACATTCCTAACATCACTGGAATCCACATAAAACTCAACACTATATTCTAAGTTAAGGTAATTACTCGCAATATAAAGAAACTACTGGCACATAAAAAGATGGGAATAAATAACAATAAAAGGCATCACATATCAAATGTAAAATGTAAAAGGAAGCATCCTGCTATAATTACACATCCAACTTTTCTAGAACCAAGAATATGTAGAATAGGACATGCTTAACTAGACCAGTAATTTGCAAACTTATGAATCTGTAGTAGAAATTATACCGTAAGCAACTTGTACAATATGGATTCAACATCTTCACCAACGTATCCAGCCTGTAAGATAGCATAAGATGCTTCTCAGTTGGACGTTAAAAAGTTAATGAAGAAAGAATGAGCACCATGTGGAAATGTCAACTAGAAAGAATTTCCAATTTGATTCTGCTGTGCTTGCACCTCTCATACTTGGAGCATTAAAACAAAAGAAACTGCAATAGTTTCAAATTACTAGATGTAAGTGCACCGCTTGGGAATAACTTAAATGCAGACATAGTGGAAGAAACTTGATCCTATTTTCTAATCATTGTTTAGCAAGGGGAATATCTAATGCAAGCTGAAACATTTAAAATATGAGGGTGGAAATATTTCTGTGATTTCAGAAACTCTTTGTTATTGGCGATTTTGGTCTGGGAAACTTATTACTCCTATGTTATCTGTATGACGTTATGGCTTTCATTGTCAAAATGTTAACCTTGCTTCTTAGCAGTTACTTTCAAAAACTTATTGGAGACTAGTACAAAAAGCAAGTATACACACAGCACTATAATATGGACCGTGGAGAGAAGATTCTACAGAGAATTGCAACCGCCGCCAGCTCAGATTCGGCAAGTTATGGCAAGGACAGAGGACTCCACCCCAACTGCAGACCTGTTCCCTCTACCATAGTAGCAAGCACATGATCCTAGATAAAGCCGTTTCTTTTCCCATATTCTAGTAAGAGACCTGGCAGATTCAGGAATCTTCACACTAGCCATTGATCTTTGCTTTCATTTCTAGAGTCTACTTTCTCAACCAATATTCCAGCATGCTTCAAAATTCATCACATCTGCTAACTGGTTCTTGAAACTCCGTGAAGCCACCCGAACTTTTTTTTTTCTTTCGATAACCACGGTGACTAGGCCAGCTTGCGGCCACCTCTTCAATACAACGGATGCCTGCTACCTCCCACAGACACAAGTGTCACGTAACTCAATCTACCAAGGCTTGAACAAATCAAAAGAAATCACCTATTGTTTTTAACTCCTCTAAATTCTTTCTGGTTAAAGAATCTCTTTTTAGTTGCTCTGGAACAATTAGGAAATTCTCTAGAAGAAATATGGGGTTGAACTTGAGATCTCGTGGTTGAACAACCCATTTTACTGACCAACTTCAACTATGACCTTCAGCTGCAGCATTAAAGGGAACATATTTCCTCTTTTTGTGGTAGTTATTTTTCTTTCTTCAGCTTCTCTCCGCTCACACATGCATGCTTTCCACTGATCTTTTGCTTTTTCTTTTTTCCCATTATCGATATATTCCTTTCCTACCTGTGTTACTAACAAATATAAAGTACTTAAATGATTTTACTTTGTACGTAAAATAGCATCTATGAGATGATCAACAATTACCATTTTATTGCAATCTTTTTATTATATTAAAGTAAATTCAACGATCATCTTCTTGAGATGCTTCTTTAATCATGTTTAGCATTAGGAAGAACATACTTTTTCCTTTACGGTTAAGAAGATTCATCATCATACTTAAATAATAGTTTAAATTTGTACTGGACAATAGAGTATCATTTTTTTTGTTTGATCAAGTAAAAGATTTCATTGATAATGACAAGGCCAATCCTCTATTAATCCAGAGGATCATAGACTACTCCTCACTCGAGCAAAGTGCATCTCCACCCCTTCAAAAGCTTTCCTATTTCGCTCTTTCCAAATGATTGTCACATATTTCCTGTAATTAAAGTTTACTGATATTCTATCAGTCATTATGTGGCATTGACATATACTATTTGACACATTGATAGAGGTATTACTGAATTTTTACATTAAAGGACTTCCCAAACTACGATTTGGTAAAATCAAAAACTCAGATCTAGCCAAACAAGGATCAAGCATGAACCGGGAAATACTCAACCAAATCAACTCCAAACTAGAGATTCATTAAATCTGATCTCTGATCTCAAAGTTCCCAAACAACCACTTAGGTTCTATGTTCTTTGACCTTCAAGAGAAGAACACCTAGGCATTGAGAAAACCGAGTAACGGGATAAGTTAGACATAACCTAGCTAGAGAGGAGCAATGGTCAGTGACAGCAAAAAGGCCATAAAAGGAGAAAAATTAATTAAAGTAAGTACCCTGCCGGTAAAGGACGGGTCTTCACTCATTTATTCTTCATTAAATAAGAACAGAAACAATCAAAGCAGGCAAAGTTCAAATCAAATCGCATTTTACTTGCCTGCGTTAAGGTTGTTGCATCTGCAATAACAAAAGGCACATTCACAAAACGTGCAAGGGTTTTTGCAAGTAGTGTTTTCCCTGTTCCAAAAGCAGAGTGAGAAAATTCAAGGTTTTACTGCATCCTCCACACAAATATGCAATTGTCAACAGAAAATATGATTGGTTAGTGAGGACACACATTAGTTTAGAGAAGCTACGGACAAAAAAGCATAAAATGAAAATGAGGGCATTCTTAAAACAATCTATATTAATTGCAGCTCTATCTGAGTCACAGAAACTTAATTAGTTTGGAGAATAAGGACCAGCACAAAAACAAGAAAACGAGAAGACAGTCCAACTCTCCCTGTTCGGTAGGCAGAAAAAACAAGAAAGAGTGGACAAGGCGTGCTGATGAAGAAAAAATTAGTGTCTGCAATGAGAAAATGTCTTCTCATCCTTTGTTGTCTTCGTATCGTTTCTCAAAAACACAAAGAGGGGAACACAAGTTCCCACATGTCCTTCCTTTTTACAGTCCTAATTTTCCAAACATAAGTTAGAACTTTTTAGGATCTCAATTTCTGAACATCACTGATAACAAGCAATATAGATTTACAGAGGGTCTCAATATTTCTAAGGCTAAGAAAAAGTTTAAGAAAGCAATAGACGAAATACCAGAATGGAAAAAGGCACATTCACAAAAACAATTAAGTTTGTAAGTAGTTTCCTGTTTCAGAAAACCTAAAGCCAGACTGCTTTCAGTATGGAGATTTCTGTCAGCTAACAATCTCTGAAGGCTCTTAGTCTAAAGATTTGCATAAGTAACAGTTGAAAGTACAAGAACGAAAAGTTGATTTCTACCTGATCCAGTAGGCCCCATCAAAAGCACATTGCTTTTTTCCAGTTCCACATTTTCTTCACTATCATCCTTCATCGATTCTGCTCCAGACCTAACGCAAAGGTATGTAAATATGGTTCATATGGAGAAAATAAAGTAAAAAGAGAAAGGAGAAAGAAAGATGATAGAATTTTCAACAGGACACAAAAGAATCATAATTTAGAAGGGAAAT
>JBDJHY010000097.1:10128489-10141448 GCA_039654485.1 Withania somnifera
ACATAGGATGGTTACTTTATGTATTGTGTTTACTTTCTGAACTTGTTTTCTTCAGTGTACCCTGGCTAAGATGTATGGCCTACGGTGAGCGTATTTTTTTTAGTGTATGATGCACTTCTTTCTGGGGTACTTTTCAAAGTTTATTTTTATTTTCTTATAACAATTTTTTTGTTATTTATCTTTATTGGTTAATTGATACTTCACGCTTTGTGGGATTTTAGTGCCTGAGATTATTGCTCATTCCTTCATATTTTACTTGAACTTACCAGTATACCAACCATGTTCTACTCCTATCTTTCCTTGATTCTTGATTTATTGAATTATTATTCACATATACTGTTGCAAGAATTCCGGGTACGTCTTTCACCTTTGCTTGAAATCCTATTATGTGACTAGCTAGCAATACTTGTCTACTTGTATTTGACTCTTCTTTAAGTAGCTAGATTTTCCTTGTTGTGCTATTGATTCCGTGACCCTTTTATTGTACTATTTTATTTACTGTTTTTATTAATGTTATGTGCCTAGTAGGCCCTCGAAGCCTACTGGGTATGGGTTGCTTTGGCAGCTTGTACTCATTCTACACTTGCCCATGAGTATATCTAGGTACAGGGTCCTGACCTTGATTCACAGATCGTTATTCATGCAAATAACTTTCAGAGACTAAGGGTGATCTTAATGCCTAACTTTTCTTGCTTCTCTTCAGTATTGATTTTGATCTCCATGTAGTTTCGGAGATACATTTGTATTAGGCATTTGATTCCCTGTTCTGCACTTAGAGGTTTTGTCTTATACTGATATCGGGTTTTGGGCATTGTTAAATATTTATACTTCCTCTTTATTTATATAGTATCTATTGTACTTGTGCATTTGTTTTTTGATTTAATAGCCGTCCGCTTTGGGCTACAGGGTTTGTTCTCCTACTAGTGGTATAGTAGGTGCCACCATGATTCGAGAAATCAGGTCGTGACAAATACGATTGCAGTAGCATAGAACAAGTAAATGGAACTTAATTCACAAACTAATAGATTATATTGTACTTACATAAGACTCAAGTGCATTAATCTTTTGGGAAAACATGTTAAAAACGCCACTATTGTTGCTCGAAGTTGATGGGATAGGTTTGGTGAAGGCCTTGGAGTATTGGCACATACTGTATATATATAGTTGTATATATAAAACAACTTGGTGTTATTTTCAATAAAAAAACATAAAATATGGATTTCTAAACAGTTTAACAATTGAGTGCTAGTAATATACAGATTCATATATAAAAAAATTAATTAATACACATAACCATTCTTGGTTCAGGAGAATATACAAAAACAAATATATACAATTCATATTAATATATAAGACGAAATTCTAATTATAAAATTATATACTAACATAAATAAACAACAATAAAAAATGTATAATTCAGAGTGTAATCATAAAGAAATAAAAATCATATTAAAATATACACTAAATACCTTTTGATTTCTTTTGCACTGGAAATTTAGGCTTATTAACAGCCTTACTAATTGGCACTGTTTCTTTTGTATGAACCCCAACAGATTGCAATGACGTTTTCTTGTTCGAAACTTGTGTAGCCTCTTTATTGGGTGACTTTGTTGGTGACACAGTACAATTGATTATGGCCTTTGCTTCTTTTTCACATGGGATAAACTGGAGGTTCAAGCCTTTTCTTTTCCTTTTTAAGGTATGGGAGGTTGATCTTGAGAGTTATCATCCGAGTCTTGTACATGTGGAGTTGAAAGGGATGAGTTTTCAGTCTGTAGTTGGAGAGTTGTAAGTTCTTATGTTGTTGGTTTAATATTCTTGTATCTGATAAGATTTATATACAAAAGTATATGATGAATATTAACATTCAACCACGTTTAACTTTTTAATTAAGGAAAACAGTAGTAATTAAAAATCCTACACATTTACCTACAGGTTTCTTCTTCTCATTAATTATGTTTTTCATCAGGTATTTGAAAGACGACTTGATCCTCCTGACCTCTTAGTTCAAAAACTTAGAATCTTGGTGTCAACCTTAGCTGTAATATTCGGGTCAACCAATGAATAACACTTATAAATCCATACTTGCTTAGCAAGCAACATACCTTGAATTCTATAGTATTGACCAACCAGTTTCAGTTTTGAATTAATTGATTTTATAAGGTCAGTGAATTCTTCAGTACCTATTAGGTATGGCATGGCTCTTATCTAAGATGAGGGGAAAGATGCTGGAGCGGAGTGACAATAGGAAGCAGGCAGGTTGAGAAGAAGGAGCAGAGTAACAATGGGAGTCTCTAGAAAACTTGGTTATCACAGCAAAGCTATGTTGAGAAAGTGTTAGACAGGTTTGGGATAAACAATCAAAGCTAGTGAGCACTTCATTGGCAAATCATTTTAAGCTTTCGATAGAATAATGCCCTAAGACAGACAAGGAAATTGAGAAGCTGACAAAGGTTCCATATGCCAGTGTTGTTGGCTGCTTAATGCATGCATCTATTTACTCGTCCTTATTTAGCTCATGCTGTTAGTCAAGTTTGGAAATACATGTCTAAACCAGGTAGGCGACATTGGGAAGCAGGCAAGTGGATTTTCATGTATTTGAAGGGTATTGTTGGGAATGGAATTATTTTTGGCAGTTAGCATAATGATCCTTTGGTTGTAGGATATGTGGAATCGTATTATGCAGGTGATTTGGATGATAGAAGTTCTAAAAATGGGTATGTCTTTAATCTTGGTGGAAGACCTATATGTTGGAAATCAACTGTTTAGTCTATTGTGGCATTGTCAACAACGAAAGCTGAATACATGGTAGTAGCTGAAGCTGCAAAAGATGCTTTATGGCTTATTGGGCTTGCAAAGGAAATGGATTTTCAATTGCATTGTGATAGCCAAAGTGCTATTCATTTGTCTAAAATCCAAGTGTAAATGTGCAAACTAAGCATATTGATGTGAGGTTTCACAAGATTAGAGAATTGATTGCATCTAGTGAAATATTGCTAAAGAAGGCTCATACTAGTGAGAATGCAACAGATATGTTGACAAAGCCAGTTACTGCTGACAAGTTCATGCATTGTGTGAAGTTATTGAATATTCATAGTTGCTAGAGAAGAAAGGTAGCCCGAGCCAGTTTTATGTGTGAGGAACTCCATATTTTTTATCTCCTAAGGGGCTTGATATTTTCCAAGGTGGAGATTTGTTAGGTATGACATGGCTCATATCTATAAGGGGATTGATGCTGGAGCAGATGAGCAAATGCGGTACGGAGATATAATGGGAAGTAGGAAGGTTGGGAAGTAGGAGTGGAGTGACAATAGGAGGCTCCAAAAAATTGTGGTTATCCCAGCAAGGCTATACAAAGTGCATTGTGTGATAGAAAGGTTTGGGAATAACAATACAAAGCTAGTGAGCACTCCATTAGAAAATTATTTAAGGTTTCTATCGAACAGTGCCGTAAGAAAGAGAAGAAAATATAGAAGATGAAAAAGGTTCCATATATCAGTGTTGTTCGCTGCTTAATGTATGCAATGGTATGTACTCGTCTTGACTTGGCTCATGTTGTTACTGCATATACATATCTAAACTAGGTAGGCAACATTAGGAAGTAGTTCAGTGGATTTTTAGGTATTTAAAGGGTACTGTAGGGCTTGGAATTATTTTTGGTAGTCAGTATAATAATCCTTTGGTTGTAGGATATGTGGATTCATACTATGCAGGTGATTTGGATGATAAAAGGTCTACAACTGGGTATTTCTTTACTCTTGGTGAAGGGCCTATATGTTGGAAATTAACTATTCAGTATATTGTGGCATTGTCAACAATTGAAGTTGAATACATGGCAGTAGCTGAAGCTACAAAAAAAGCTTTATGGCTTATTGGTCTAGTAAAGGAATTGGGTGTTCAGCAAGGAGCAGTTCAGTTGCATTGTGATAGCCAAAGTGCAATTCATTTGACTAAAAAGTAAGTGTATCATGCTGGAACTAAGCATATTGATGTGAGGTTCCACAAGATTAGAGAGTTGAATTCATCTGGTGAGATATTTCTAAAGAAGGTTCATACTAGTGAGAATGAAGCTAATATGTTGAAAAAGCCAGTTACTGCTGACAAGTTCATGCATTGTGTGAACTTCTTAAATATTCGTAGTTGCTAGAGAAGCCAGTTAGCCTGAGCCACTTTGATGTGTGAGGAACTCCCTGTTTTTATATCCTAAGGGGCTTGATATTCACCAAGGTGGAGATTTTTTAGGTTTGGCATGTCTCATATCTAAGATTAGGGGACAAATGCTAGACAGTAGTGGAGTTAATCGAATGGAGCATAGCAAAACGAACGAATGCAGAGCAGAGTGACAATGGGAAGCAGGCAGGTTGGGAAGCAGGAGTGGAGTGACAATCGGAGGCTCTAAAAAATTATGGTTATCTTACCAAGGCTATGTTGAGAAAGTGTTAGATAGGTTTGGGATGAACAATGCAAAGCCAGTGAGCACTCCATTGTCAAATCATTTTATGCTTTCCATAGAACAGTGCCCTAAGACAGAAAAGGAAATTGAGGAGATGACAAAGGTTTCATATGCCTGTGTTTTTGGCTGCTTAATGTAAGCAATGGTATGTAGTCGTCCTTATTTACTCATGTTGTTAGTCAAGTTTGCAAGTATATGTCTAAACAAGGTAGGCGACATTGGGAAGCAATCAAGTGGATTTTCAGGTATTTAAAGGGTACTGTAGGGCATGGAATTATTTTTTATAGTCAGCATAATGATCCTTTGGTTGTTGGATATGTGGATTCAGACTATGCAGGTGATTTAGATGATAGAAGGTCTACAACTGGGTATGTATTTACTCTTAGTGGAGGGCCTATTTATTGGAAATCAACTGTTTAGTCTATGGTGGTATTTTCAACAATTGAAGATGAATACATGGCAGTAACTGAAGTTGCAAAAGAATTTTTATGCCTTATTGGGCTAGTAAAGAAATTGGGTGTTCAGCAAGGTGGAGTTCAATTATATTGTTATAGCCTAAGTTCTATTCTTTTTTCTAAAATCAAGTGTATAGTTTTAGAAATAAGCATATTGATGTGAGGTTCCAAAAGATTAGAGAGTTGATTGCATCTGGTGAAATATTGCTAAAGAAGGTTCATACTAGTGGGAATGCAGTTGATATGTTGAAAATGCTAGTTACTATTGACAAGTTCATGCATTGTGTAAAATTGTTGAATGTTCGTAGTTGCTAGAGAAGCAAGGTAGCTCGAGCCACTTTGATGTGTGAGGAACTCTCTATTTTTATCTTCTAAGGGGATAGATATTCGCCGGTATGGCATGGCTTGTATCTAAGATGAGGGGAAAGATGCTGGAGCTGAGCAAAGTGACAATGGGAAGCAGAAATGTTTGGAAGAAGGAGTGAGTTACAATGAAAGGCTATAGAAAACTATGGTTTTCTCAGCAAGGCTATATTGAGAATGTGTTAGATAGGTTTGGGATGAACAATGCAAAGCCAGTGAGCACTCTATTGGCAAATAATTTTAAGTTTTCTATAAAACAGTGCCCTAAGATAGAATTTTTAGGTATGGCATTGCTCATATCGAAGATGAGGGGACAGATGCTGGAGAGGACCAAAGTTGAGCAAGTGGATCATAGAAAAATGAGCGAATGTAGAGCGGAGTGACAATGGGAAGGAGGAAGGTTAGTAAGCAGGAGCAGAGTGACAATGAGAGGCTCTAGAAAACTATGGTTCTCTCAGCCAGGCTGTGTTGAGAAAGTGTTAGATAAGTTTTGTATGAACAATGCAAAGCCAGTGAGCACTCCATTGGAAAATCATTATAAGATTTCTATAGAACAATTCCCTAAGACATACAAGGAAATTGAGGAGATGAAAAAGGTTCCATATGAATGTTGTTGGCTACTTAATGTATGCAATGGTATGTACTCATCCTTATTTAGTTCATGTTGTTAGTCAAGTTTGCAATTACATGACTAAAATAGGTAGGCATCTTTGGGAAGCAGTCAAGTGGATATTTAGGTATTTGAAGGGTACTGTAGGGCATGGAATTATTTTTGGTAGTAAGCATATTGATTCTTTGGTTGTAGTATTTGTGAATTCAGACTGTACAAGTGATTTGGATGATAGAAGGTCTACAACTAGTATGTCTTTACTCTTGGTGGAGGGCAGTCAACTGTCCAGACTATTGTGGCATTGTCAACATCTAAAGCTAAATACATTGCAGTAATGAAGCTGTAAAAGAAATTTTATGGCTTATTGGGCTAGTAAAGGAATTGGTTGTTCAGCAAGGTGGAGTCCAGTTGCATTGTGATAGGCAAAGTTCTATTCATTTGGATAAAAATAATGTGTATCATGCTAGAACTAAAAATATGGATGTGAGGTTTCACAAGATTAGAGATTTGATTGCATCTGGTGAAATATTTCTAAAAAAGGTTCATATTTGTGAGAATTCAGTTATATGCTGACAATGCCAGTTACTATTGACAATGCCAGTTACTGCTGACAAATTCATGCATTGTGTGAACTTGTTGAATGTTCGTTTGTTCTAGAAAAGAAAGGTAGCCCGAGCCACTTTGATGTGTGTAGAACTCGCTATTTTTATCTCCTAAGAGGATTGACATTCGCCAAGGTTGAGATTTTTTAGGTATGGCATGGATCATATCTAAGATGAGTGGAGAGATGTTGGAGTGGAGCAAGTTGAGCAGTGTGGGCCAAGAAAATGTAGAGCAGAGTGATAATGAAAATCTGGGAAGTTGGCAAACAGGAGCGGAGTAAAGATGGAAAGCTCCAGAAAATTGTGGTTATCTTAGCAAGGCTATGTTGAGAAAGTGTTAGACATGTTTGGGATGAACAATGCAAATCCAGCACTCCATTGGCAAACCAATTTAAGCTTTCTACATAACAATGCCGTAAGAAAGATAATGAAGTTGAGGAGATAAAAAGGTTTGATATACTAGTGTTGTTGGTTTCTTAATGTATGTAATGGTATGTACTCATCCCGATTTATCTCATGTTGTTAGTCCAGATTGCAAATACATTTCTAAACTAGGTAGGCAACATTAGGAAGCAGTCAATTGGACTTTTTGGTATTTGAAGTGTACTATAGGGCATAGAATTATTTTTGGTAGTCAGCTTAATGATACTTTGGTTGTAAGATCTGTGGATTCAGACTATGCTGGGGATTTGGGTGATAGAAGGTCAACCACTAGGTATGTATTTACTCTTGGTGGAAGGCCTATATGTTGGAAATGAATTGTTTAGTCTATTTTGGAATTGTCAACAACTGAAGCTAAATACATGGCAGTAGCTAAAGTTACAAAAGAAGCCTTATGGCTTATTGGTCTAGTAAAGGAATTGGGTGTTCAGCAAGGTGGAGTTTAGTTGCATTGTGTAGCCAAAGTGCTATTCATTTGGATAAAATCAAGTGTATCATGCTAGAACTAAGCATATTGATGTGAGCTATCACAAGATTAGAGAGTTGATTGCACCTAGTGAAATATTTCTAAAGAAGGTTCATACTAGTGAGAATGCAGCTGATATGTTGACAAAGCCAATTACTACTGATATGTTCAGCCATTGTTTGAAATTGTTGAGTGCTCGTAGTTTCTAGAGAAGCAAGGTTGCCCGGGCTAGTTTAAAGTGTAAGGAGCTCCCTTTTTTTTATCTTCTAAGGGGATTGATATTCTCCATTGTGGAGATTTATTTGGTATGGCATGGCTTGTATCAATGATGAGGGGACAGATGTAAGAGCAGAGCAGAGCTGAGTGAGTGGAGCATTGTAAAACAAGAAAATGCAGAGCAGAGTGATAATGGGAAGGAGATAGGTTGGGAAGCAGGAGGGGAGTGACAATGCATGGCTCCAGAAAACTATGGTTATCTCAGCAAGGCTATGTTGAGAAAGTGTCAAACAAGTACGAGATTAACAATGCAAAGCCAGTGAGCACTCAATTGGAAAAATCATTTTAAGCTTTCTACAGAATAGTGCCCAAAGACAGACAAGAAAATTAAGGAGATAACAAAGGTTCCATATGCCAGTGCTGTTGGCTGCTTAATGTATACAATGGTACGTACTCGTCCTGATTTTTCTCATGCTCATAGAAAATTTTGCAAATAGATGTCTAAGCCAGGTACACGACATTGGGAGAAGTCAAGTGGATTTCCAGGTATTTGAAGGGTACTATAGGTCATAGAATTATTTTTGGTAGTCAGCATAATGATCCTTTGGTTGTAGGATATGTGGATTCAGACTTTGAAAGTGATTTGGATGATAGAAGGTCTACAATTGGATATTTCATTATTCTTGGTGGAGGTCCTATATATTAGAAATCAAGTTTTCAGTCTATTATGGCATTGTAAAAAACTAAAGGTGAATACATGGCAGTAGTTGAAGTTGCAAAAGAAACTTTATGGCTTATTGGGCTAGTAAAGGAATTGGTTGTTCAGCAAGGTGGAGTTCAGTTGCATTGTGATTGCCAAGTTTCTATGCATTTGGATAAAAATCAAGTGTATCATGCTAGAACTAAGTATATGGATATGAGGTTTCACAAGTTTAGATAGTTGATTGCATCTGGTGAGATATTGCTAAAAAAGGTTTATACTAGTGAGAATGCAGCAGATATGTTGACAAAGCCAATTACTGTTGACAAGTTCATGCATTGTGTGAACTTGTTGAATGTTCGTAGTTGCTAGAGAAGCATGATAGCCCGAGCCACTTTGATGTGTGAGGAACTCCCTGTTTTTTATCTCCTAAGGGGTTTGATATTCGCCAAGGTGTATATTTGTTAGATATGGTATGACTCCTATCTAAGATAATGGGACAGTCCGGTACAAGTTATTTTTGGTAAATTGTACCTAGGTTTACTTATATA
Organism: Withania somnifera; assembly: GCA_039654485.1. NCBI lineage: Eukaryota > Viridiplantae > Streptophyta > Magnoliopsida > Solanales > Solanaceae > Withania > Withania somnifera. The sequence continues at coordinate 10,137,347 of JBDJHY010000097.1, forward strand.
TATATATATATTCTATATCTGTAACCTAAAAACATATAATAATAAAATCTCAGCCGCTCATAACTCTCGAGGACGTAGACAAATTGCCGAACCTCATTAAATCTTGTGTTCTTTACTTTCTGTCAAATCCTGTGTTTATTAGTCTGATCCATCAATAGTAATAAAAACCAACTTTGAGGAAAGTCTTCTTTGATCCTTGGACCATAGGCAAAGCAATGAGCAGCTTCCAGCAGTCTTAAAGTCATGAGATTAATTTGTGTCTAGTGAAGTCCAAGCCTATCCAACAGGAACATAGCAGGAGTAAAATGTCACTTGCACATTGCAGGACACATTGAAACCTAAAAGGTTGTACACATGAATAACGGGGTAATATTGGTAATCTAAGAAAAAGGGCTTGCTTTGTATATTCACACTCTACTTTGAGAGTCCAATACCAGAGTCTAAGAGGGGTACTTAGTACTTATAATCTGATTTCGAAAAACTAAAATATATATATGTACATGTATGCTAATCAGAGAAAATGTCTATTTCTTTGTGAGAATGCTATCAGATCATTGATTAGCATAATGGCGTCAGACATATTTTCCAACCAAAGGAGTAAATGAATGAAGCAAAACTCACAGCGTGATTCCACTACAGTTTTAAGATGTACAAAGTTTAATTTAGCATCAAAACTGTGTTGAGTGCTGTCTATCAGAAGTAAGAGGCTAAAAAGTTGAACGGGAAAAGCAAAAATTATATAGGATCCAACTTCACATGACATGAAAAGGTATCTTTCTCGAACCTTACATATGCATCTAGCCGTGACAGAATCTCAAAGAACTCGATGAAACTTCTCGTACCCCTGAGCTTAATGGCCTACATGTTCCTAGAGAGGGGAAAATCAAGATATTCCAAGTTTACAGGATTCTGTGTTGATCTCCTATATCTATACTGATGCCTATTCTGTACAACATTAAAAAAATTGGAGTATCAACAAGAATAAAGGTGCAAGTTTCCAGGTAAAATAAACTCCAAGATGTCACCTCCACAGTAAACTTACATTCGCATATATTCTGAAGGGGGAATGGTGATTAGTTTCCTTTCCAACACAAAAACCAATGAAGAAAAAGAATTACCAAATACTACCATAAAGCTTCCCTAGCCCCAAAACTACTGATTGAGACTTGATTAACTCCTTTCTTCATGGTATGTCCTTCAATGCGATATTCTGCTTCAGTTAATAACTTTTAAGCACCGAGGAAATGCAGCTATTGATCAGTTAATGATGAAATATCAAAAAAAAATTTGAACCTGAGACCTCATGGTTCTCAACCCACTGCATCGACCACTAGGCCACACCTTTGGATTGATGAAATGTCAAACATATAAGCTCTTTCAAATATAAAAGTGCCTGTAGTTCATTTACCTCCCTTAAACCACAAAACAGATTCATTTACTAATGCCATTTGATTGATCCTATCACGAGGCCCATGTTTCACCGAACAAGAGTACATTAATCTCGTTGCAGTTAGTCTACTTTTGCATTTTCCCCCTGAGCCTGTCATCTTCTTGTGGTTGCTGGCACTTAAAAGATGACTTTCAGTAACTTCCGTCCCTCTTTCCCAGTACAAGTACATAGATTCATTGCGCATGGAGTTAAGACGCCAACATAACTTGTGCACAAGAAAGGGAACATGTAAAGTACTAGTTAGAATTAGTATGACGGCGAAAGGAGAAATAACATCCTTTTGTTGTCGATATTTTAATGGTTCACGAACATGAATTCTTTAAAGAAGATTTGACTTGCCCAATATTACTCTCTGAAAGTTTGTAGAACATTCTGAGTGAGACTATCATTCAACTCTTAAGATGTTCCTCGCAGAACTTCTCTAACAAAGAAAAGGACTACAGCCCCTCACCCTTCAACAGTAAAAGCTATGAAGACACTCCGAGTAGAAAGATAATTTTTTTTATGTTATGCTCAAGGGGTTATAAGAAATGCTATACTATAAGCAAATTACAGATGGAGAGGGAATATAAGAATAGTTCACATAGCATGAAATAGACAAATGCAGTATTTGACTTCCAAGCAAACTTTTAATTGAAGAAAGTAGCAGAAATATATGTAATTAAGCATCTGTATATACATAAAATGCAACAGGAAAAAAAAACTACTACAACCACTATTATGACTCAACCCCAAGCTAGTTGGGATCAGCTATATATTTCTCCACTCAGACCCGTCCAAGTTCAATAGGAAAAAAACACAAAAATGTTTAGTGAAGCACTCATGTGGTAGTTACACGGAGTGACACTGTAACAGTGAAGATGCAACAAGCTTTAGACTAGAATAGCCAACAAGAACCTTGCATCAGTTGTAATCTACTGCACCCCCTACTCTATCCGTAAAAGAAGTGATTACTGTATAAAAAATGAGTTTTTAACAATACTTCGATGAAACTTATTTTTGATACAAGTATAAAAAGCTGCTTGAATTGTTAATTTCATTATCCACTTTCTTCAGAAATGCTTATCAAGATGCAACACTCTGCTGAAGTATTTAAAAAGGCTCGATCAGTGACCTCTTCAGCTCCAACCATTAAGATAAGGTAACAACAGAACAACTTCAGTGAAGGCATTTTGTACCTTCACAAATCATTAACCAGATCACAAACAACACAACACATACCACAGCATCAATGGCAAGGACAACACGTACATGGCGGCACCACTTCTTTTGAAAGTTTTGGGAGCTTGTTCTGCTCCTTACCAAGCACAACTCTTTCTGTGACATAATTGGAGAAACTGCTGTACCTTGATCATTCGTATCTACCACTCCTGAATCAACCTTAACTCGTTCTGTAGATCTTCGGTGCTCCTCCACCTCAACATCTATCATAGCAATTACATGATCATTCATTTTCTTCTTTTCTTGTCTGCTTTGCTTTCCCAATAACAAGGCATTTGTTGAAGCACCACCCTCAATTTGCCCACCGGCATAGTTGATTGGTGAAATAACAGGAACAAGTTCTCCTTGTAAACAAATTGAGTTTAAATTTGACATAGTCCAACAAGAACCCCTTTTAGCCACTTTCCTAAATTCATCCTTTAACTGTTCAAGAAACCTTAGAACTTTAGCATTACCAAGACCCTCATCTACAATAGCAAAGTAAACATACCCTTCACCTTCCATCAAAAACCCAAAAGTTTTCTTAGACATAGTTTGAAAATACCATTTATGAAATGGAGGAACCCTTTCCAAACACAATGCAGCCAAATTCTCAATCTCATGATCTCCACCATTATATGCATATATAAGTTGACCCCCTTTAGATACTGAACAATAGTAAACTGCTTTTCTGACTGAACCCATCTTCAAATAAACTAAATATCACATAAAAATTAGCTAGCTAGTCACTCAAAGTATGAAAAAGTAAAAAAGCTCAGATTTTTTGAGAGATTTGTTCAAGACAAAAAACAATCAAGATTGAGAAACAAGTAGCCAAGATTATAAAGACAGCAATTCATGGGCCAGGAATAACAAGTAATAAAAGAAATGGTGTACCAAAATGAGTTGTCAACAAAATACTGAAAATCAAGAATGAAGTCCATCACTGTGTGTACCTATTTAGTGTTGAAGGCACAAACCCATATCATTTTTCAAGAATCCAAGCACAGAAAGTTCAAATCTTGGAGAAAATGTAGATCAGAAAAATACAGAAAGTTTCTGGTCAAACAGGAAACAGAAAGACAAAGATATATATTATGGTGTACTGTGGGACTTAGCTAGATGATGAAACAGAGAAAGAGAAACTGGCCAAGTCAACTGGACTGCACTATTAGTTGGGCTAGCTGATTAAAATAGTAATCTGAGAAATTACACAAGGTGTCTCAAATTGTATGGTTTTGATTTTGGGATAATTTGATATTGTATAATTAATTAACTAATTTTTAATGAATATATTTATATTTTTTATACAAAAAGATAGTCAAAAAATATATTAGTCAACATAAATGATTGCATGTGTATCCAATGTTTTTATACTCGGCTCGGCAAGCGACTCGGCCGAGCTTAGGGGTCGGGGGTCAATGGGTTCGACCGGTTGACCCGGACGTAAAA
>JBDJHY010000097.1:10209670-10234724 GCA_039654485.1 Withania somnifera
CAAAGGAATCAACAGGCAACGAACGACGGTTTCCAATCTCCAAATTATTGTAAGAAGCACCCCATGTGTAGTGACAAAAATCTAACAACTAGTCGTCTTCCATTGTCCTATGGCCACAAGTGGGCTATGGACCATTCTTACCTTGACCGAGTGAGTATGTTTTTGAAAGCTCTCGACTTAATAAAAATAAAAATATTTATAACAATATAAGTAATAGTAGTGTAGTACGAAATTAGACATACGATGACTAGAAAAAATAATACTAATATTACTGGCCAAAAAGATCATAGACAAATCTATTTAGTATTAATTTTTTAACTGAATTATTTTTCTTCTATTTACTTCATCTCGACTCTCTCAATATTTTTTAAACCCTCAAGAGTAAGCCTCTAACACTTCCTTATTAGGTTATTTATGCATTTGTTTTTGCCAATTCCAAACCATCTCATTTTAGCGCGCACACACGATATCCTCCGCGTAATGAAAAACAAAAACAAAAAATAAAAATAATAATAATAAAAAGTAACGTACCTAAAAAATAAAAAAAGATAATTTCTTATGGATGGCGGGCAGGAGAAGCGGCGGGGAGTTGTGGTCCAAAGCCTAAGGGTGTCATTCGGCAGCCTCCAAATCTATATATTATAAGAAGCAGCACATGTATATGCGCATTGTGACAAAATCTACTCACCATTCCTCTTCTACTCTACTATTGTCACTCTCATTCCTCCTCCAAAAAATCAACAAACAATAATGGCGTTCTCATCCTCCATTTCTCCATGTTATTCATCTAAATTCTCCTCAAATTCCTTGTTACCAGACACTTATTTGAAGGCCAAGGCGAAGAAAATCGATACCTTTAACAACAACACACATCCATTTTCACTCCTCCAATGCTCTCCTTTTCCAACGTAAACTTTTCGATCTCTCACTTTCTCTGTAATGTATATGTGTTGTGTGGTTTTGTGTATTCTCTGTCAAGTTAAAATGTATTTTGAGGTTATGCCATTGGGAAGCTTATGAATCTCGGTCAAAACGTTGATGTACTGAATTTCATTTTTTCAGAATACTTCAATTAAAGCATCCTGTGTCCTAGTGGGTTGAGAACTATGATTTTGTAGGTTCAAACCCCTACCTAGTATCTGTTCTGGTGGGAGTTAGCAGGTGCACTGTGGAATTAATCGGTCAAGCTGCATTAGGCATTTCTTTAGTTAGTGTTTGACCTAGATTTTTGGATCAGCTTTCGAAAATTTCTCTTCAAATATTTGTGTCTATGAAATTTGGTCAGATTTTGAAAATCTGAACTTCAAATATTTTCAACTTCTCAAAGCTGGCTCAGATTAATTTTGCCTCTTTTTTGGACTTCCGCAAACGAAACTTTAAACTTTTTTGAGTAAAATGCATTTTCAAACACAATTAAATTTCAAAGTTCACAACTTTAAAAACTCAAAAATTTAAGTTTCACGTTTCAACTTCAAAATCTATGGCCAAATGGGAGCTTAGGGTGTTTGTCCCTGAAAATTGTAAAAATTTGAAAAAAGTAGTTTTTGTTTTCAAAGTGAAAAATGATATTTGAAAATTGGACTAGGTGTTTGGCCATGAATACAAATTGGAGCTGCTTTAGATTTTTGTGAGTAATTTGGAGTGAAAAAAGTGTAAATAGCTTTTTGGCCTTTTTCAAATTCCTGAAGTTGAATTCTGGAACTTTTATGACCAAACATGAAAATATTTATTTTCATGGCAAAACGCTAGAAGTTAAAATTTTTCAAAATTTGTACCATACATATGTTTTAGTATTGATCAAATAAAGATATCCAAGGCATCAGAATGGACATCCTATATCCTAATTCCATGTTCTCTTTGTGACAGTATAGAAGATTTGTTAACTGACTTGAAACCAAGATTCTGCTTGAGCATAATCTTGAGTCCTACAACAAATGCTTTCCTGATAGATGATAACCTGTTTCCTTTCCAACTGTTACACAATTGTTGTTAAATGAGATAATCACGTGATTCAAGAGTAATAGGTATCCACAATACTATGTTTTGCTTTTTGCCTTTAGGAATTTCTTCTAACTTAGCATTTTCTCTATACTGCTAAACCTTTCTTTGTTTTAATGATTTTCAGTTCAAAATGGGAAAGAGGAGAATTGTTGAAGTTCGGGATAAAGGCAGCTGTTACAAGCGAAGGTTGATATACATTGAAGCCTTAAACATCATCCTTGTATAATTTATTCAGTTTCTAATTTTCCCCTTCTCCCATTTGATGTTTTGGCAGAATACTTATTGGATGGAGATACAGAAAATATTCAGCTTCCTAGAGGTGACATCTGGTCTGTTCATAAGTTTGGTGGTACCTGTGTGGGGAACTCTGAAAGAATTCGCAATGTTGCGAATGTAATAATTCAGGACCAATCAGAAGGAAAGTTGGTGGTCGTGTCAGCAATGTCAAAGGTCACAGATATGATGTATGATCTGATTTACAAGGCCCAGACACGAGATGAGTCGTACCTAATCGCACTGGATGCTGTTTTTGAAAAACACAAATTAACTGCTGTTGATCTACTTGAGGGAGATCATCTTGCTAGTTTCTTATCTCGAATTCATCATGACATCAACAACCTAAAAGCAATGCTCCGTGCAATATACATTGGTAGATTTTTCTTTCCTTCTTTAGTTGCAAAATTTCTCAAAGAAACATTTGCCAGAGCCTCTATGATAATAACTATGGAAGAATAATAGAAAAAGGAATTTCAAACTTGGACTACTCTTGGCAGCACCATTGTCAGATATTTGTAGTTCTTAGGTGGAATACTGAAATTAAAGGAAATTCTCTTAGAGTATTTGGAATTTTCCTTTCCCTCTACCACTTTGCATGCCGGTAAACTGAACACCAAATATTGTAATATGGTCTTTGCTTCATTCTCTGGTTATTCTCAAAGTCATGAAGCTGATTCAACATTATGTTCATTCTTCAGTCTCTTTTTTTTCTGTAGAACTGAATTGTTTCCGTGCTAACTTTTCTTCAGTCGACAATCTTTTTCCTGAAGTATCTCATTTTGAACCAAACCTCCCACTTTTTGTTCAACTGACACAATTGCTTATATATATTGCAGCTGGTCATGCAACAGAATCTTTCATGGATTTTGTTGCTGGGCATGGGGAGTTATGGTCTGCTCAGTTGCTGGCATCTGTTGTCAGAATGGTGATTCCCACGTGATCTATTCCATTCTTTAGAAAGCTTTTGTATCTGCTAGTTATGTAAACTAAAATTTTGTCTGCCCATACACGACACAAATTTGAAAATTCCTGCATGTGCAGATTGGTGTAGAGTGTACATGGATGGACACAAGAGAGGTGCTTGTTGTGAACCCCACGAGCTCTAATCAAGTTGATCCAAATTACCTAAAGTCAGGGGAAAGACTTGAGAAATGGTATTCTAAGAATCCATCCATGACTATCATTGCAACTGGTTTTATAGCTAGCACTCCAGAAGATATTCCTACCACTTTGAAAAGAGATGGAAGTGATTTCTCTGCAGCTATCATGGGGGCACTGTTTAAAGCACGTCAAGTCACGATCTGGACAGATGTTGATGGTGTCTACAGTGCTGATCCAAGAAAAGGTTTGTCCTTGCTCATTGCATGCTTTTCTTAATCCGAAACATATCAAGACCTTTTTCTAGCAAAATTTTGTATCAAGCATCGTGGTTCTGTATTAGTTGCTCATATGTTCCCTTCATTATTTAAATCAATGATGAAATTCCATTGTGAAGTTGATATCAACTAAAGGGTACTTCATTTGCAGTAAGTGAGGCAGTAATACTGAAGACACTATCTTATCAAGAGGCATGGGAAATGGTGAAGTCATGATTCTATGTGGTTGCTGAAGTTAACAAGAGCTGTCATAGACACTTTCTAATATCAAATTTCTCATCTTTTTGCAGTCATATTTTGGTGCCAATGTCTTACATCCACGGACAATTGTTCCAGTTATGCAACATGACATTCCCATCGTTATAAAAAATATCTTTAACCTTGCTGCACCAGGGACAAGGATATGCCGATCTGCTGATAATGAATCTGAAGATGGAGAGATATCAGTATTCCCTGTCAAAGGATTTGCCACGATTGACAATCTAGCTCTAGTGAATGTTGAGGGGTAGGACTAATAATTTACTTGCAATTTTTTTTTTTTTTTTTAGCGGTAGACCTAATAGTTTTTCTTGCCAAAAATATTGTTGAGGGTTAGGACTGCACCGTATCCAGATCCATTCATACTGTTTTTATACATCTATTCACAATTTGTTTACACAAAGTTAGTTACCTTCTCCAGAACCGGAATGGCTGGTGTTCCTGGTACAGCTAGTGATATTTTTGGTGCAGTAAAAAATGTTGGTGCTAACGTAATCATGATATCGCAGGTATGTTTACTTTGACTTTGAGTTAAGCTTATGATGCTTATAGATTCATGAAATTAATCAAGTGCTAATACAGGCTAGTAGTGAGCATTCAGTCTGCTTTGCTGTACCTGAAAAAGAAGTGAATATTGTTGCTGATGTTTTAGAGTCTAGGTTTGGTCAGGCTCTGAGTTCCAGGCGCCTTTCTCAGGTATTCTGCCTTTCTTTTTTTTTTTTTTTTTTTTTTTCAAGTTGTGAAGTGAAATATGGTTATGGATCAGCATAAGCAGAAAGGGGAAAAAGCAGGAATAATGTTTTGTTGAATTCTTGTCACCATCTTATAGTGTTATCGTTTTAACGTGTGAATTTTTGTTACCATCTTATACTGTTATCATTTTAACGTGTATTGCCGCTTCTATTTCTTGGTTGAGGTTGCAAGTTTAGCCTTATTGCATGATATGCTCCTCTATACGTGGTATCTTATAAATTGTTTCTTTTAGACTTATAAGTCCAGAATGAAAAACAGAAGAATTCATTATGATTACGTTGTCACAAATCTTGAACACTTCTTTTCATTTCTTTAGTGGATTTAGTGACGATGGATTCACAACGTGTAACTCTGATTTATAGGGATCATGAGTTGTGTACTTCAAAAGAATTACACAGTAAAGTTATTATGGTGCTAACTATATCAGAAAAGAAAAATATTTAATCTCGGATTGAGCATTTATGTCCTTTCATAATGTGGAATAACTGTGGGAGTTGTTCCTCTCGTTGCACCAAAAAAATTAGGTTGACTAGCAGATCTAAAAGGACTGCTTCTTGGGCTGTAGGTTCTGGTTTTTCCAACTTAAAACTTGAGAATCCCAATCAAGCAAGTTAAGAATTAGTAGAGCCGTAAAAGCTAGTGGTTGCTAGATGCACATATGATAGGAAGGAAAAGCTAGATTAATAGCTTTCAGGGTGCTGATGAGCAGTGCTGTGACCGTTAACTCTGCTTGATGCTAATTTGTTTTATAAAAGTTATGGATAATAAATAGTTGAATACAGGATGATCAGGCAATTGAAAGTCAGGGAATCCTTAAAATCGTGAAGCAGATTGAAACTTACAATAGCCAAAAAGAGGAGGAGAAGTCTGGTAATCACTTACAGATCCCGTAGGCATCTCAGAAGTGAACACGTGCTGCAACTACTACATTCTTTATGGGCTAATTCTAATTGACTAAAAACATCGCCAACACATGTAAACACTCCATAGGTATTTCCATCTCAAAATATTATTCAAAGTAAATGCAACCTGAAAGGAAAAATCTTGCACAAATTATAGCTTAGATAAATAAGTAAACTCAGCACACTTTCCAGAAGTTCGTTAGATTTGGAAATTCTTATCCTTTTGTGAGATGTTGTAGTAGAGCTTTTTGAAATTTGAACTTGGTTTATATAGTTAAAAAAGTTAGTTGTGGATTTCGGGTACAGTTCACTTGAATTTCAATCTCCTATCAAGCTTATTGCTTTCTGCTTTTCTTGTCACTTTACTTGGTATGCAACATTATTTTCATCTACCTGTTTAAAGTCTTCTTTAATCAACCTGATAAACTTTAATTCTCTCCAGATTTCAGTAATTCGAGGCTGTAGTATTTTAGCTGCTGTTGGTCAAAGAATGGCAAGCACTTCTGGAGTTAGTGCTACATTTTTTAGTGCACTTGCAAAGGTTTGCAATTTTGATCTTTTTAAATTATAATAGTGAACATTTTTGTGAATGTATATAGGCGAGTCTTATGTAGCGTTAACTGGTAATTTTTAAACCCTATTGAACTGACAAACTGCTTATATTTTACCTTTTGTGTGGTTATATCTTTAGTAGAGTTAATGTTCTCCCCATTTTCATCCATATTTTGTCCATTTAAAAAAAAGATCATCTATAGTTTATTTTGCAATTTACATGCATGTCATATGCAATTCTCTAACTATATCGATCAATCAACTATTCTGCAATTCCAGAGTAGTTGACGTCTGCTATACTAGCCCCTTTGTATCCATTCTACTATATACGAGCCCATTTCATTTGTATACCTCACCTTTGATTAATGATATGATGACTACCTTAACATAGTCTGTCAATCTACTGCAAGTCTCCTCCTTTATGCTGATTTGGTACTGGCTATATGAAGCTGACTGATTAAATCCATCTACGATACGGTTCTTGGTATTACGTAAAATGAGTTACAGTTTATATGAGCTTTGAACTTGGCTTTGATTGCTGTCTGCTTTTGGCAATTTTGTGTTGCTTTCCTTAAGAAAGATGACATGACAACAGTCCAGCGAGATTATAAAATTATGATCACCATAATCTGAATGTAGAATTCAAATTTTAATTATTTGAATTTAATAAGATCTTCAAGATTCAAAATTTTATTAAAAAACACATTTTATTTTGCAGGCAAATATCAATATCCGTGCTATAGCTCAAGGTTGCTCAGAGTACAATGTAACAGTCGTTGTTAAGCAAGAAGACTGTGTGAGGGCTTTACGTGCTGTGCACTCCAGATTCTATTTGTCAAAAACTAGTATTGCTGTGGGCATTGTTGGACCTGGGTTAATAGGGGGTACATTGCTTGACCAGCTCAAGGATCAGGTCTTTCAATTCAAGTTTATGTTAATTTGTCATATATATATTTTGTATTTCCTACAACTATTGAAGTTAAAATATGCTTTCTTCAATTGAGTGTCATTCTTTCGCCTATTTATGTCCATGATTTTCAGGAGTTTGAGACTTCTTTAGTATTTTTTCTTTTCATTGGCAGGCAGCTGTTTTAAGGGAAAAATTCAACATTGACTTGCGCGTGATGGGTATAATTGGAAAAAACTCAATGCTATTAAGTGACTCGTAAGTCTTGAAAATCTTTCCTTCTAAATTCTCAGCGATGTATATCTTGCAGATGCATTCTTTGAACTGAGATTTTCTGATTGAGTCTTTTTCTGTTTAAAATTAAGGAAAACCACATCTTACTGAATAAAACAATCAAGTGCGAAAAGTCAGAAACAGAATAAGTTTTTTTCGACTATTTGAGTTCTCCAACTAATTGCAGAGATACTTACTTTTCTTTCAATTAAATTACTTTCTTTATGACCATTGGGGTAAAAGATGGAGGTTGCATAGAAAATACAAAATCTTAACTGCTTAACTGCAGTTACCCAACATATCATGCTTTTAACCTTTGGATGCCATGTTTCCAACCTTGCTCAGGGTGCTGATCACTCGGAAGTGAAAAATTAACTTTGATTAGTCAAACTTAGGGAACCATATGGTCTCTTATTTTTCCCTTTATCCCGGCTTTTGATTAGTATGAAGATTAATAATAGAATATTTGGTTCTTTTTCAATTATATATACCATTATGTTAATAATTAGAATGAGCGAATTTTGTTGACTGTTGGATTAAATTAGCACAAAGGTGAAAGAAAGTACTCCTTCCATCCCATTTTTTGTGGCACCGTTTTCCTTGGCATGGTGTTTGAAAAAAAAGAAGACTTTTGCAATTTGTGGTCTAAAACGATCCTTAGATATTTGTATGGCTAAAAATTATTTCACTATGAGTGAAGGGGAAATTTTAAAGTTAAATTGTTTCTAGTTATAGTAAGACGACATTCTTTTTAGGACGGACTAACAAGGGAAGGGTACCACATAAAATGGGATAGAGGGAGTACATATTTAGATTACATGGGTCGTCAAGTAACTTTACCATTATAGACAGGGATCAATCTTCTTGGAGTGGAAACAAGAAAGTTAGTCATAGAAATAGGAATGGAGGGGGTACTTTGGTAACTTTCATTTGAGCTTCTTTTTAAAATTAATAAGTGCATTTAAGTAAAATAACAAATGAGCCATTTCTAACATGGCAAAGAAAAAAAAAAAGTTCTCCTAAAGGTTTCAGCAAAGCTAGACTTCTAAAATATATGCAAACTTTGTGCTTCCTTCGGTGTTCATATAAAGAAACCTGGAGAATCTGTTGCTTCGTTCTTGAATTTTGCGTGTTGACTCATAATTTATTTCTGCTACTTCAAATGCTGTAGTCTTAGCTAGAAATGTGCTATTAGATTTGAGTGTACATTTATTCCCTCTTTTCCCATCCTTTAAGCTGATAATGTGTCCTCTTTGTTTATGTATCTTTTTACGTTCTTAGTTTTCAATGTGACTAAGGAACTTCCGAGTTTTTCTATGCTACTGATAATTCAATGTTACAGGTTTCACAGTGTCAATCTCTGTGTGTCATGGTAAATCTTTATGAGATTTAAAAATTGAAGTTTATGAGGAATTTAATATCTTCTCTCTCCTCCTTATTTTTCACTATTACCTATCGAATGTTCATTACGGCTTTCTTGCGATTGGTGAACTTGCTGGGTTCCAAAAGATACAAAGCCTTGCCATTACTGCTGCATTATGTCATTAGATATTATTGAACTGTCTTCAGGGGTATTGATGACAAGATACTATTTTCAATGTTGATAGGGGTATTGATTTGTCGAATTGGAAAGAACTGCTAAGGCGAAAAGGAGAAATGGCGGACTTGAATAAGTTTGTTCAACATGTGGGTGAAAATTATTTCATCCCTAACAGTGTTCTAGTGGATTGCACTGCAGACTCTCATATCGCAAGCCATTACTATGACTGGCTGCATAGAGGAATCCACGTGGTCACCCCAAATAAAAAGGCTAACTCAGGACCACTTGACCAGGTAATTTAGTACTTTCATGTTTGATTTCTTTTCCCCTTAAAAGCGCTTAGCCTCATGAACTTTTTGGAACTAGCACCTTGATCAACTATCAATAATCAAGTTTTCAGCCCTTCGTAGTTATATTTTTCTTTCTCCTGTCTTTCCACTCTTTCAAAGATATGAAAAGATGACAGTCTTAGTAAAACAGTTTTTTTATCTCTATCTGAAAAGTACCTCAAGACAAGTCAAGCAATTAAAAGATAATTATATAAATAGCTGGAAGAGGAAGCTTCTCATACTTTTTATTGTGTACTTTCCTCTATTGCTTCCAGTACTTGAAGCTGAGAGATCTACAACGACAATCATATACGCATTACTTCTATGAAGCTACTGTTGGAGCTGGACTACCCATCATTAGCACCTTACGTGGTCTTTTTGAAACTGGGGACAAGATTTTGCAGATTGAGGGTATTTTTAGGTTGGTATCGATGAGATTATTGTTGTAAGGATTCAGATGAAATTCATTTATCTTAAATTGCAGATTGTTATAATGACACTATCCTTGTCTTAGCTACAAGATGCACCAACGAGAACAAAAGTTCTCCATTTAATCTGGTTCATTTTCCATTTCCATGCATTTATTCTTTTTTTTTTTTGGGCAGTGGAACTCTGAGTTACATATTTAATAACTTTACGGGGACAAAAGCTTTTAGCCAAGTGGTGAAGGAGGCGAAAGAGGCTGGTTATACTGAGCCAGATCCAAGGGATGACCTATCTGGGATGGATGTTGCCAGAAAGGTATTGGCTGATAGGTTTTGAATGTTTTCATTCAGTGTTATCAAGTGTTAACCCAATGCGAGACTTCATTCTTTTTTCTTTTTGTTCAATGCTTGATGAGATTTCCAATCATGACTTAATTGTGCTGATGCCACCTTGATCTCTGTACTCAGTTGTGCTGATTTCATCTCCCTGCCTTAGAAATAAAGACCAAGTTTTATTTTTTAGTTTGCTGGCTTCTGTCACAGTTCTCTTTTAAATAAATCGACAAGAAAACCAAGAAATTGATGCTACAAAAATCATGGCTTGATGATTTTTGCTGTGCAATAACTTTCCTGTTCCAGGTGATAATTCTTGCTAGAGAAAGTGGATTAAACCTAGAGCTTTCAGATATCCCTGTTCAGAGCCTTGTGCCAGAACCTTTGAGGGTGAGTGCTTAGCCTATGTACATGCAACATTAATTGGAAAAAGCATATTTGTTCTCTATGAAGTGTGATATTTTGTGGATTTTTCAGGCTACTGCATCTGCCAAGGACTTTTTGCTGGACCTGCCAAAATTTGATCAAGAGTTGTCTAAACAGAGGCAGGTGGCTGAAGATGAAGGGGAAGTGAGTACTCTGGACTTATAGAATTAAGCTCGAGTATTGTGATAGTCATGTTGTCTGAACGAACCTACTATACTCCCTCCATTGAAGTTGATTTCTCCCATTAAAATCAATTTTCCTAAGCATGAAAGTTTTAACAATTAGTTCAGCGTTGATGCCTAGTTGATTGATATATCAACTGAAGCAAGCTTTAAATTATATAACAGCATTATGTCTACTTTTACGATTTTCAAAGTAACATCAAACAATAAAATTTCAAGCATCATCGCAGTACATTGTAGTTGTCTCATCCCATCTGAAAATGTTGATATTCAGGTCTTGAGGTATGTTGGAGTAATGGATGTTGTCAACGGAAAAGGTGCTGTTGAATTGCGAAGATACAACAAGGAGCATCCATTTGCGCAGCTCTCTGGATCAGACAACATAATTGCATTCACTACTGAAAGATATTGTAAGCAACCTCTAATAGTTCGTGGTCCAGGAGCTGGGGCCGAAGTGACAGCAGGCGGAGTATTCAGTGATCTATTGCGACTTGCCTCATATCTTGGTGCTCCGTCATAAATCATGATGCTTTCTCCCCATACTCGTAATTCTTGCATTTCGTTCAGTCATATGCCCTGCTCGTAGTATAGCAGTTATATATATATATAGTTACGTGATTGTTGGCGTAATTGTGAGCAATTGATAGTGTTGCTCACTTTGTAACATGGTGCCTATGATCGTAGGTTGCTTACTTTTAGGAATAAGTCTGGTAGGTACTTAAGCTGTATTATGGTCATGACGGACATATGTGTAGAGGATACACCTTGTTAGTGAATGCTGATGGCTGTATGTCAATGCAATTAACTAACTGTTCGTGGCATTGTTTCCTGTCTAATGTTGATTACTACGTATCCTTGCTCTCTTTCTTGATTCATGACTTGCCTTGAGAAAGCTCCGTAGATAATTGGGAGGACCAGCTTGATACTAATTAGTAATTACAGTACTTATTTATTTATAATACGTTTTCGTGAAAAATAATCCAATTAAAACCAATAGTTTATATTGGAGAAATGGAACCTTTCCAAACGGTAGCTAAGTGTGTAATTTGTTATATGAAGTGCTTTCTGTTCTGGTCAGTCAAACAAAATATCGACTCTTGCTCTCATGCTTTAAATCATGGACTGAGTTAAAATTGTTAATATATCATCCCCAATCATAAAGGAGACTCAATACATTTGAATCACCTTGAACTTCAGAGCTTGATTACGCTAATAGTAGAAAACCAAAAAGTTGAGCGGTTTTTACGTGATCATTCAGCATCACGGAGACTAAATCTTAAATGTTGAAACCTTCCGATAAAACAAGGTTCTTTGTGAGCTTTAGCCATATGACGGAGCAGATACTGAAATAAGCAGCACAAAAGGAGATTAAACATCACCGATGATGCAATTCTGATCTTCCTTAAATAGACTAAAGTGAACTTAGATCAACTTAACACAAATATACCATTATATTCCCTTAAGCAAGAGATGTAAGTTTTAAAGTGCCTTGTAATTTCTTTTAGAGTCCTCTAATCATTTTACAACTACAAATACAGAAGCGCTACCACAAGACTTCAGCTACATTTCCAGGGAATGAAGTTCGTTTGACCTCCACTTGTAGTTCTTGAGAGCGAAAGTCACTTCCACAAGAGTGCGTGACTCTGAATACTCTAGAATTAGAAGTACATAACTCAGCCAATTTTAGGAGCAAGGTAAAACTTTGGATCCCGGAAAAACCTTGTGATTGTCTCAGCTGTCGTGGGTGAAAGGTCAGTAGTTTCCAGAATGTACTCCTTTGATGACTTAGCTATTGCTTCAATTGAACCAATTGTTTGATTAAGCTGAAACAGAAGAGAAAAAAGAGTTAGTAAGTGTCTAAATGCGTGAAATTGATGATGCGCACTTCTATTGTTCTTTAAACCACATGCTATGAACAGGAAAAGGTAATGTTTATCTTGCCACAACAAATCTGATGCAACATAAGCAGGAAATAGCAATAAACAAAATACCACATTTGCGTCATGGCTGTCAACCCCAGGTATCGATGTAACTACTTGTAGGTAAACTTCCATTGCCTGTACTGATTTTTCCTTCTAACGGCAAGACAAAATATCTCAGATTCACGAAAAAACATCAGATGGTTAATCAGAAGAGATTGAGGAAGCAGTTCAACCATCTACCTCAGCTTTTATTTTTGCCAATGCATCCAGCCGCTTGCATGCTGCAACAGAAATTTTGGGGTAAAATATATATTGAAGTATATGTTGTTTAGCTTGAGAGAATTGACACCTTACCCCCACGAGCATGTGCTATCTTCACAATTTTTTCGAAGCCCATCTCCAGATCCCGCACAGGAACAAATGTTGGCCTTCCAAGTTGCATTCTGTACCTTCAGAAAGATGAAGAGATTATACTAGTTTTTCAAATCAAGCACCAGCTTGATATACAAAATACAGTTGAAGGTGATGTTAACATTGTCTCACTTGATATATGAGTATATTAAAGAATCATTCTGTTCCTTTGTAGGAAGGGTGATAACAACATAAAAGTTTGCAAACTGCTCCTTCAATTTCTGAACTCTACATCAATTCACAATCTTATCAATTTTAGATGAAGTGAAACTGGAGTTTTGAGAGATATACGGCATGTTTACTTTCTAAAGAAAGATGCTGTGTTGATGCCATCCCAATTGGTCACAAACATGAATGCAACCGACAAACCGCCACAGTTAAAGATAAAATCCTGTGAATTGGAAATGTTATTACTTCCATTAGCAAAAGAAAGAATTCATATAGAGATCAAGACAGCTGAAAAAAGCAGTTACCGGTATGATTGGCACAATAGTTAAACGGAACGAATTTTCATTGAGAAAGCAAGAGATGAAATTGAGAAAGGTAGGGTGTTGCTCATCCCTCCATGTGCTACTCATCATACAAACACCACTGCTACCTGCAAGAGTTGATGGTTGATGGTTGATGGTTATGTCGTTTACTTTGGGGAAGCAGTTCGATTGATCCTTAAAGTTTAAATGTCAATCTAGAACAATTATTATATCTGGAAATATTGTTCATCAAAAGCAAACCAAATACTGTTCCTAGAGAAAAGAACTGCAAATACCTTGTAAAGAACTTATTTGGGAGTACATTACTAATCAACTTAACATTAGAGACAGATAAGTGTAAATAGTGTATAACGCGGAATGAGCAAGTAAATTTTCTTCTGCACATGAGAACTACAGATTTTAATCATTCAAATATAAGAAAATACGCAAATGAACTCATTCAAGCAATTTGTTAATACATACAAATTGTCAAAATATTTCTCACCTAAAAATTACAAAACTTTGAGATAACAATCAATAAAACAGCCCACATATACAAACAAGAAAACCTCTGTGATGCCTATATATGTCGGATTAACACAGAACCTCTGTAATGCCTATATATGTCGGATTAACAGAGAACCTCTGTAATGCCTACATATTTCCGATTACATGCACATCAAATAATGCCTTAAAACACGAAAATCTCTGCAACGCCTATATATGTCGGATTACACGCACATCAAATAATGCCTAAAAACCCGAAAACCTCTGTAGTGCCTATATATGTCGGATTACACACATGAAATAATGCCTAAAAACACGAAAACCTCTGCAATGCCTATATATGTCGGATTACACACATCAAATAATGCCTAAAACATGAAAACCTCTGCATATCATCACATGTTCCAACATAGAAGTGCATTACTTTGAGCAGTATGAACTCATCCAGTCACAAAATAAAATCTGACCGCTCGAACTTATACTCCCAAATACATCATGTACTGATGGACAAAGTAACCTCACAGATCATTCGAGATTTACAACTTAAAACTGGCTCATCAAGTTTGAACTAATTACTGATCAAATTTATTAGCAGCTATATGGAGTAGTATGCCACTTTTCAACTTCTATAACAGCAAGTATAAAAGAGATCTTCACACAAATAGCCAGAGCAGATTTAATGTTTTCCTTTTCAAGCCGGTTTATATAGATTATACACAGATCATACACATATTATACATTCGTCCGCTACTTTTAGTTAGTTCTTCTATAAATTCACATCTTTGAAATGCATTTTAGGTTTTAATCAAACAAAATTTGAAAAAAAAAAAATCATGAAAATAAAGTAAATACTCCTCAAAAATCTACTTCGAGTACGTTAAATGAAATTCATATAATCCACAACTAAGTAATTTACATATTAATTTCCTTAAAAATTCGAAATAAACAGAAAAAAAGGGTAAAAAAACTGAAATTCATCGTAACACGAACTCAGATATCATTCTTCACAATAACATCAAATTTATAACAGAATGAATTTGCATTTGCTAATCCTTCAATTTCTGTTGTAAAACAAAAAAAATAAAAATAAAAAATCGTCGAAAACTAGATAATACATGAAGTGGAGCTTGTAGGATTTGAAAATGGCGTCGAATTTCTGAATCCGCGATTCATCACTGCACTTTCAGATGTTTTTGTGATTTCATATACTGAAACTTGGGTTATATATAGACCTCCATCTTCCAATTTTTGGGCCATTGGTGCTGAGATGTGAATCGGCCTGGGCTTAAATTTGGTCACAAGTCAGCCCAACTGACACCAACCATTTTGGGTCTGTGGTACAAATTGATGAATTAGCCACTTTGAACCCAAATAATAGTGAGTATTTGAAAATTTTCAATTTTGATGCGGAAACACCATAGAATCTAAAATCCATGACAATATTATTGATGTCAAAACCTTAGCTATTTCTAATGACTTGAATTTGTAACTATTTTTAAAATAATTTGAAAAGGAAATGATTGTTGAAAACATAATTAATTTGCAAAATTTGTTATCTAGTTCAAGGAAGATACGTATTTCCATTCATATTCTTTTCTTCAGAACAAAGTAATAAAATATACCCAGTGAAATTTCATAAGTGAGATATAGAAAGGGTAGAATATACACATATCTTACACTCAGGAAGATAGAAAGGTTATTTTCGAAAGACATTAGCTCAAATGCAGCAAATTCAAGAACAAAAAAGAGAAAGTAGTGAAAAAATAATGTACCTAATGAGAAAACAAAGAAAAGCATACAAGAAGGAACAATAAATTATAATAGATAACATAAGCAGAGACTACGACAATATGGCTAGTACAACGCCAAACATCAACAAGCCTAATCCGTTGAAATGCAAGGCAACACCTCTACTCTCCTATTTGTCTATCCTTCTGCTCTAATATGCATCCCACATATCCTCCTATTTGATATCATGTCCTCGTAACCTGAAGTTGCGTCATATCCTGTCTACCTCTCTAACACTTGTTCGGCCTATTTCTACCTGTCCTTATACGTACTATATCAAACTTATTGCATCTCCTCGTTGAAACTTTTGCACCTTGCCTCTTCACATGCCCAAACTATCTCAATCTTCCTTCCCTCATCTCATCTTATCCACCACGGAGGTCACTCACACCTTATCTCGACCTCATTCTTAATTTTATCGCAACTAGTATGCTCACACATTCACCTTAACATCCTCATCTCCACAACATGAATCTTCTGAACATGAGTCCTTGAGTGGATAACACTCTACCCATACAACAACGTCGATCTGACTACCACTTTATAAAACTTATTTTTAAGTTTCAATGGTATTTGTTTATTGTATAATACTCCGGAGTCAATCTTCCATTTTATCCATTCGACAGATATGATGTACGATTTCATCATTGATGTCTCCACTTTACTGAATTATAGAACCAAGATACTTAAAACTATTTGTCTTATATATGACTTGTATGTCTAGCCTTACTTTCATCACAACCTCATTCAATTCCTTACTAAATTTGCAATGCAATCCCTTATTAAATTTGCACTCCAAACATTTTTTTTTATCGTGATAACCTTAACTTTCTAACTTTTAAAATTTATCTTCAGACCTTCAATTTAGTATTAATCCCGTTATGTGTCTCATCAATTAATGTTATATCATCTGCAATTGACATATACCAAACCACAACCTATTTTGTTTATTATTTATTTTATTTACTCCTTATTCTTAGAAAAATAAATTAAAGAAATTGAGCATTTTATTCAAGCTAAGCAAAAGCATCTATGATATTCTTATTTGACAATTTCGAATCCGATGACATTATAATAATTTTATGAATTTATATTTTTGCTTAATTGAATATTAATAATAGAGGAATAGGGTAAAAGCTGTTTTCACGGCTTATTCCTAACTACATGAAGTGAATTTTATTACTACTCGCTAGTTAATTTAGGATTTATTTGTCGTTAATTATAAGTTGGTCAAATCAAGTTGTCGATAGTTTTCAATTCTAAAAAATATTTAAATATTTTAAAAATAATTTTAAAAAGTTAGCATTGACTTATAAAAATTAAAATTTAGAAGTAGATACACCCTACTTTTTATTCTTTTTATTTAAAAATTATTAAAATTAACTTTTTTAATTTTTTTTTTTAAAAGAACGCCAAACGAACTCTGCTCCAAATATCCTTTGTTTTCATGTAGCCTAAAAGAGTTTAGAGAAAATTCTTGAGCAAAAGAGAAAAATTACACGTGCTCCAACAAGAAGCACAGATTTCATTCAATCACCAAAGTTACAATCCCCACATCACAAATCTTGTTTGGATTTGGAATCAAAGCACAAAATAGCAGTAGATTCCACACTTTTCCGTTCTTACATGAAACATCCAACACAAATTTCACTACACACCACACTTTGAATGCACTCAAAACAACCTTAGAGCCAAAAAGGAAGCAACTTTACAGTTTCCAGTCCCTTTTATCCTCTGAAATGCCCACCATTTACTTGAACAGAACGCCTCCATGTGTTCCTCCATTTCAACAAGGACCCAAAATTCAATTTTCCCTTTCAAATTCACCTGTTACTTCATTTCTTTACAGTTTCAAACCCAAGAGATTTCATTTCTTGAAACCATGTTCTTCCCTAAGAGAAACCAAGAAACAGCAGACCCTTTTGAAGACACCAAATAAATCTCCTCAGAGCTTCAAGAGACTGCTTAAATTGAACCCCAAAAGTGATGATAATGATGAGAGTGAGAGGAGGGATAGTGGGTCGTCAGGAGATGGTGATACTGCTATTAAAGGTACCATTTTGGCTGGTCTTTTGATTGTGGGTGTGGTTGGTGGATTTGGAACTGTTGGGTACATTTACAAGGACCAGATCAATGCTTTCTTGAACCACTTTTCTGTCTTTATTGAAGGTAATCTCATATGACTTCTCCAATTACATTGGGATTTGATTCTAGGTAGACTCTAAACTTGTTATGTTAGTGTAACATAGAATATATTCCCTCCATTTTAAGTTGATTGTCTGACTTGATATGAGTTTAAGAAACTAAGTTAGACTTTGGAATTAAGTGGTCTTAAATGTACCACCTTGATAGTTGAAATTAAAGAGTTGCCAAAAAGGGTAAGATACATTCCTTTTGAAATGGACTAAAAGAGATAGAAGGACGAAAATTGAAACTAATGGGAGTACCTAGATGCCTCTATTCATTGATAGTTCGACAAATCTGTACACTATGCTTCAATCTGAATCAGTTGGCGTACGCTATATCTAGTATCCATTCTGCTCTATTTCGGGTCAGCAGTTAAATTAAGAGTAATTAGATTCATCAGAGCTAATACTAAGGGACTACCATTGTGTAGCTTTAATCTGATGTTTGATGTTGTTGCCTACTGGATGCCGCGCCGATTGAATCGAGTGAAGATAGAGCATTTTTGGGGGTTGATGAAAAATCTAAAAGATCCCAAACAATATGCTATCTCTTTAGGTCTATCGAACTTAATTGAGCTCAATAATGAAATGGATAATTTTGAATTGCTCTTGGATGCCTAACAGTTAGGGGTCGTTTGGTAGCTGGTAGAATTATGCTGGAATTTGTAATTCAGGTATTATTTATGTGGGAGTTAGTTATGCAGATGTTAGTTTCCAGCTTCTACTTCACATAAGATAATACAACAATTCCCTGAAAACTATACATCTATTAGTTATGTGGGCTTCTAAATTGCAAACCAAACATAACTATAAACGTCCAAAACCTATCCAATTAATAGTTAAATGGGAATTGAGAGCTTCGTTTGATAAATGCAGAAATTTCTAAAGAGGAAATGTCAAGCAAAAATACTATTTCATTTGACTCATAGCTCGTGGCTCTTTTTCTTTGTTATCTCCATCTTACTGCTAGAATCATGCACCAACCATGCTTGTAGTTGTTGCCTGTTCCCTACATGGCTTTCTTGTCTTGGATAGAACGAAACTATTTGGCGAACGTCTACTCTTTGCCTCCTTGTTCTTCCCTGCCCCCTCCTCATGTGTGAAACATGGTGAAATAGCATTTCCAAACAAGTATTACTGCTTGCCAAGCTCAAGGTTTCTTTATCTTGTAGACCTGTTTGAACTGAATTGTGTTCCATGTGGCTTTTGTGTACTAGTTTGTTTCCTAATACAATCATCTCACAAATTCAGTTTGGTGAGCAGTTTAAACAAAACTGAGAAACTCGGAAGCCAAATGAATAGAATGCAATGATTTTCAACAGATTTATCATGCGAGTATATTTTTAAGAATTCATTTTGACTGAGACTCCTCATATTGCAGGTTATGGGCCAGCTGGATATGCTCTTTTTATTGCAGTTTATGCTGGACTAGAAGTAAGAACTACTCTCTGTTTCCTTGGTAATGTTGCAAGAAGCTGTAGTAATGTACTTTTAAGAGTACAATGTCATCTCGTGGGAAAAGCTCATAGTTTTGTGGACATAAAATATGCTTTATTTTCCGGTCCATTCCCATTATTCTAGGTTGTGCATGCCTAAGTTTTGTACTGCAGAAGATGCTCATAGAGGGCTTATGCCATGAACTCACATAAAGTAACAAGCATTGATGTTCTTATTTTGTCTGAAAGTGATACTAAATTACTAATATATTTTCATTCAAGTTTCTTAGGCGTTTGCTTGACCAGTGTTTAGTTCTTATTCATAATAGATTAAATGTGCCTAGCTCAATAAGTGAATTTTTTAGAGTTTCTAAGTGGAACTGATTTTCACTGTTACACTTCTGATATAGATCCTTGCAATACCTGCCATTCCATTGACCATGTCGTCTGGTCTTCTATTTGGCTCTGTCACTGGGACCATCATTGTTTCCATTAGTGGAACGGTAAGCTGATCATTCACTTCAATAGTCATGATGATGTGCGATGTGTTCTCAATAGCATGATGTGCACTCAGGTGGCAGCAAGTGTTGCGTTCTTGATAGCCAGGTATTTTGCTCGCGAGCGTATTCTTAAGATGGTCAAAGGGAACAAAAAATTTCTTGCGATAGACAAAGCAATTGGAGAAAATGGTTTCAAAGTTGTTACTCTTCTCCGTTTGAGCCCTTTGCTTCCATTTTCTCTTGGGAATTATCTTTATGGACTTACTTCAGTCGACTTTGCACCATATGTTCTGGGAAGGTGAGTCTCATTTTCTATTTTCAGTTCCTACCTCACCTTTGGGCCAATGTTCAGATGTCTAAATTTCTGTCTTTGGATTCACTGCGTTGATGAAGTTCATTTTATAGGATTTGGAAGAATTCAGATTATTTTCCCCTTCCACAAATTCACCCGTGCACCTTTGTGTTCGTCTGAAAATATATCTTAATATATGCATATTGAAACGTATACCTCAGTGCTAAATCTTGCATGAGTGCTACATACAAAAACAACAACAACAACAACAAAACCTAGTATAGTCCCAAAAGCGGAAAAAAGGGGGTTTGGGAAGGATGGAGTGTATGCATATCTTACTCCTCCCTCGAGGAGGTAGCGAGGATGTTTCTAGAAGACTCTCGACTTGAATAACGTCTTAGGATTCTGTCCTCAGTTTCTTACTTTATTTGAGGTACTATTTTCTCGATCATATGAGGTATTCGATAATATCTTGGTCATTTGACCAAGGAGCATCACGTTTACTTTTCTCTTGAAGAAAAGTCAAAGTATTATCATAATTGTTTTTACGTTTCTTCAAAGGAAAACGTAAATCTCTTTTATATTTGTTTATTTCTTGTCTTGAGGAAAAAGTTTTGGACACCTATAAATTGAAGATTTGTCGTTCCCGCAATAACACATTAGCATCCACAATGTAGTCAGTAAAAAATCTTGTTTTGGGGGAGGGGGGATTTTCTCTCAATAGCTTTTATACTTTCTTTTATGTTATTTTTCATATGTAGGCTAATTGGTCAGACCATATCCTAATATTATGTTTCTTTTAGTATAGTTTTCGTTGTTGTTTGATTTATCGCCATCATGATCGGCAACTAGCTTTCTCATGACACCCTGATTATTTCGATTCAAACATAACGAATATTAGAGCAATTAATAGAATAATATAAAAGTAACGATGACATAGAAAATAATAGGGAAAACATAACCCAGCATACCAAAGAGGAGCAATAACCATAACCAACTAATATGATAACTGAAGCATAATAATAAGGAGGAACAACAAAACTCGCAAGAGAGGCCAACTAAGGGACAAATGCTACTACTACTAGTATAAATCGAGAAACAAGTACAATTCACCAACCTATCTTGCTAGGAAATAAGACAACTCTCAACCATCTACTAAGCTTCTACCCTAATTTGCGACCTCCTTAACTTCCCATCTAGGGTCATGTCATCGGAAAGTGAAGCTATGGAATGTCATGCCTAATCACCTTCTTCGATACTTCTTCAGCCTATCTTTACCTCTCCAAAACTCACTATTGCCAACCTTTCACACCTCCTCACGGGGGCCTTACTCACCTGCTTTTCACATGCCTAGACCATTTTAGTCTCGGTTTTCTCATCTTGTCCACCACAGAGGTGACTCCACCTTGTCCAGATATGTTTATTTTTAATCTTATCTCTCCAACTATGACCATATATCTACCTCAACATCCTCATTTCCGCCCCTCATCTTTTGGGCATGCGAGTTAAACTAGCCAACTCTGTGCACCATATAATATAGTTGGTCTAATCACCACTTTACAAAACTTCCCTTTTAGTCTTGGCGATGCATTCTTATCACACAGGACTCCGTAGGAGGAGGGCCTTCATTTAACCCACTTTGCACTGATATTATGTGTGACATCATCATCGATCTTCACATTGCCTAAATTAGATAACCAAGATGCTTGAAACTCTCTCTTTAGGATGATCTATGTATGTAGTCTCATTTCCGCACCACCCTCTTACGACACCTTACTGTACTTGCACTCCATATAAATTTTTTTCTGCTGAACTTGAACTCTTTAGACTCTAAGTTGGTCTCCAAACCTCCTACTTAGTGTTGATTCCGCTGCGAGTCTCGTCAATCAGTACTACGTCGTCTGTAAATAACATACACCATGACACCTCATCTTGGATAGCATGAATGCTTCATGAATTGCTTAATCTTCGATCATGCCTATCAGTCACATTGGCTTTTATTTGTTGTAAGAGTGATGTTTTCGAGGTGAAAGTTTTGAAGTAACAGCTTTCATATGATATGTGCTAGAGTGATTCAAATGAGCTGCCCATTAAGTAATCAATTACAACTCCGAAAAAGAAAACCTAAATTTTTGGGAGGAGAACAGTTCTGATTCGTTTACATATCTGTTTTCTCTTTTGTATACTGATATTGAAGTCCCTTTTACAGTCTTTGATCACCTTGGCTGATGTTTAGCATTAGAAAAGCTGCTTTGTTGAAGAATGTAGTAATGATTCATCTGGAATCTAGATCCTTAATTTGTGGAAGTAGCCTCTTCTACAGATTTCTTTCTGTTAGAGTTGAGGGATTGTTTGTGTATTGCAATGTTATAGCTATTCATGAGTCTGAGTATATGATTACTTCATTTTTGTGCATCAAATGTACTTTTTCTTTTTGAGGAATTGTTGATTCACTTGTCAGGCATGGTCTTCGTCTTGATAAAATCTTATCGTTTGTATGTAGTTGGCTGGGAATGCTTCCTGGAACATGGGCTTACGTGAGTGCAGGTGCATTTGGCCGTGCAATTATTGTGAGTTTGTCACTTGTTTATCTTGTGCACTGATCTGTCTAATCTTTGTCCCTTCTTATAATCAGTCATAATTTCTGTGATTTCGTTCTTCCAGTCCTGCAGGAATGAGAATTGCATTTTCTTTTTAAGAGTAGTAGGCAGTGTATATAACTGTTAAGTTTCCTGAGAAGAAAGAAAACAAAATCTGGTTTTACTTGTCTTTATACAAGAAGAACATAAGTTTGATAAAACTTTATTGAACAGGAAAGAAATATTGACGAAAGCAAACTACTACTTCATTACAAATTTCAGACTTATTTATAGAGTACAATCTAAACTGAAATTAATAAACTAACTCCTAAGGATAAGGATAAGGATAAGGATAAGATAGAAACTAATTAACTGCTAAACAGTAAATAACTGCTTTACGGATAACAACTTGGACTGCTGCAGTCATGCATTTTCCTAACACTCCGCTTTGCTTTAAGAGCTGCAAATTCCAAGTTTTTTTTCATGAGAATTTGAAATTTATATCCTGGTAAAGGCTTGGTGAAGATATCCGTCAGCTGCTCCACGATTTTGCAATAGAGCAGAATCACATCACCATATTTTTGCACTTCCCTCAAGAAGAAAAGCTTGATGTTGAAGTGTTCTGTTTTCCCGTGAAACACAGGATTGTGAGAAATTGCTATCGCAAATTGATTGTCCACAAATACTTCAGTTCCTTTTGCTTGGTACATATGCAGATCAGCAAATATTTTCCTCAACCACAAAGCTTGATTCACCGCTGCTGTTGCAGCCACAAATTCTACCTCTGCAGTGGATTGAGCCACAATTTCCTGTTTTTTGAGCACAACCAAAATATTCCCGAGCCAAGACTAAAGCAATATCTAGATGTGCTTTTCATGTCATCTAGTGATCCAACCCAATCACTATTAGAATACCCAAGTAGTTTCAAATTTAGACTTTTCTGAAACTCAACACCATAACCAATGGTCTCTTTGATGTACCTAATAACTCTTTTTGCTACTTTTAGATGCACCTCGCTAGCACAATCCATGAACCTCTATAAAATGATTACAGCATACAAAACATCGGATCTTGTACCTGTGAGATACATCAAACAAACGACTAAGCCTCTGAAGTACGTTTCCTCCACCTTATATGCTCCATCATTCTTGCTTAGTTTCTCTTTTTGGCTCATAGGAATACTCATCTCTTTGCAATCTTCCATCTTGAACCTTTTGAGAATTTCCTTAGTATATTTCTTCTGGCAAATGAAAATTTCATTTTGTTACTGTTTGATTTCCATTCCAAGAAAATAGGATATTAGATCAAGATCAGTCATCTTGAAGGCTTGCATCATTTCTTGCTTAAAATCCTTGATATGCCTTGTATTGCTCCCTGTAACTAGTACATCATCCACATATATAGGCAAAACAAGAATATCAATGGCATTATATTTAACATAAAGAGTAGATTCTGATACTCTTTTCAAAGCCTAACCCAATTAAATGATCATCTATTCGACTGTACCAGACCCTTGATGCCTGTTTAGTTCATAAAGTGCCTTTCTTAGTCTGTAAACTTTGTGCTCCTTTTCTTTTACCAAAAAGCCTTTAGGTTGCTCAACATAAATTTCTTCCTGAAGAAAACCATTAAGAAACCATTTAGCTTGGTTCAAAAGACCCATTTTAACCCAATTATCTTTCTATCTTCAGGTTGATCAACAAGCTCCCAGGTCATGTTCTTTTCAATCATAAACAACTCCTTTTTCATTGCAGCCACCCAATTTTCATCATTCTTAGCCTCATTGTACCCAGCAGATTCACATGCCACATTGCATCTCTAATATATATCGGTGAGTGGTCGAGTACCTTTAACTGGTAAATGATCCACCATTTAATTTTAAATATTTCTTGACCCGAGGGATCCTTGATCAAGCAATGTTTTTCTTCAAAATTTAATTTGAAGCCATTTTCCATCAATTGACCAACTCTAAGCAAGTTTTGATCTATTTCAGTTACATAAAGCACGTCAAAAATTGTTTTAGTACCTGAATAACTTGGAATAGCAACGGTTTCGTTTCTTCTTACAGGAAGATGTTCGTCATTACCAATTCTGACTTTAGTAATGGTTATAGGCTTTAATTCCTTGAAGAGATCCTTACCACTTGTCATGTGATTAGTGCATCCATTATCAATCAGCCAACAGTCGCTTGATGATTGACTTGAAAAACAAGTAGAAACAAAGAGTTGATCTTCCTTCTCTCCATCAACAATCTGATCCTCTGCTTCTTGTTGTGACCATTGTTCTTAAAAATAACAGCTTCATGTCCAAGTTGATTGCATTTTCTACACCTAGATTCTGGCCTTCTCCAACACTCTTATGGTGGATGACCTTTCTTGTTACAATGCTTACAAGTCTCTTTGAGTTACCCCTTTTTTTTTTTTTTTTTTG